>JABFPK010001337.1:0-11992 GCA_022817445.1 Habroteleia sp. ZL-2020
GCGTATAGTGTTCATGCTTACTAATAATTACCCAGTTATCTTCATTTAAATATACCATTATCATAAATTAATGGAGTTGTCAACAATTACCTTTCTTGTCACATAAAGAGTTTAATTCATTTTATATTTCTGAATTTATTTTTGTACTAAACGAAAATCCATACTTTTATTTTCTTCTGTTGTTATAAATATAAAATAAAGACCAAAATGTAATACGTACTTTTAGTAAATTTTTATAACTCGGAGCAAATATCAAACAAATAAATTTAATGTCTCATAAAAAAATAAAATTGGCTATAAAAATAAGCAAAAGTATTTCCACATAAAAATAAAAGAAAGATAACGTTCAAAATTATTATAATTAAAACATATTTATTTAATACATAAATAAAAGTATACCCTGGTTAAAACCTCAATTATTCATTATTAAATTTTCAATTTTGAAATTATTCAATGTAGAATTTGTATAAAAATAAGTGATTTTATATCATAGAGAAAAATCGCAGCTATTTATTATTGAACTTTTATTATCATTTTTTATTGTATTATAGACGATGTGTATGTGTGTGTGTGGGCGGGTTCTTTCTTCTTTTCTGTTCATGGTAAAACTGTGGCAACAATATTTGTTTCTCTTTTAAAGATTCGCACCAATTCATGAGGTGTCAAATACGTTAATTACGTTTAGGATTATTGTAAATATATTTTTTTTGAAAACTTAAACTCTAGAAAAATATTTTTTTTGCAAAAGATATATTTTTTGTTGAACTAGTTTTTAAGACAGAAAAAAAATGAGTTCCGTAAATTAAGAAAAATTAAATCAATAAAACTATTTTTTATTTAATATAGTATTCTCCTATTAATTAAAAACAATCTGAATATTTATTTATTCAATAGCAAACAAATAATATTTAAAAACACCCTAACTCCGTAACATTAGAACTGGCAGTTTGATGTCGAAGTTCTATAGTCACGGAGTTAGTGTCTTTTAAAATAAAAATAATATTCTTATATATTTGTTTATATTTGGACTTGAGCGCCATTCTGCGAGAAGAGGAGATTATTTTTGTATCAAAAGTTATTTGTTTGACAATGGAATGACGACGAGAGATATAATTTCGTTTTTTTCTCATCTCACAAACGAAATTACACCTCTTACTTTTATTTCGTATCAAAATTATAATATTTTTACTTCGGAACATGTAAAAAAATTGAGAAAATGGCGCTCAAGTCCTTAAATGAATTATTGCTTCTTAGTTTCGTCACAATTTAGAAAATCTGTAATATCGATAATTTCGCTTTCAGCATGAATATAGAACTCGACATCACCTTAACCAACGTTGCCAGTTTTACTAAGTATCTTGGCTGTGTTCATAATTGACTGCAAGTTTATCCTTTATCCTTGTCTCACGTCTTTCAATTCATATATGCGTTTTATCATCTCTGGTTTTATCCACGTAATATTTACAGTATATTTTGAAATACGGCCTTTGCGTCACCATTTGACGACGCAAGGATAATATAAATGGTCCGTTTTCTTTCAGTATATTATTCCTAACGGTAAGAAAGAAAAATTCTAGTAGAATATTCAAGACGTTTTCGGGCTTAGGAATTCTGAGGATTTTTATAGATATATCAAAGAGCTCAGATTTATATATCTAACATCTAACAAAGAACTCAGATCTTGCATCTAAGTTCTTTCGATATATTTAGTGAAATTTTGTGAACGCCATCTGGCAACACTGGAACAAAGAGTCACTAAACTAAAAAGTTCTGCAGCAAAGAAACAAAAATAAAAAAAGAAGATCATAAACGTTCACAATTGTTTAATGCTTTTGAATATCAATATAAATTAAAGATTTAAATCGCAAGTATTTAAAAGAGTTACACAATTTCCTCTGTATGCATCAGTGCAATTGTGCTTACATTATTATTATATTCTGTAATGGTTATAAGAGGTTAGATTTTCCTTTCAGTGCTTTAGATCATTGAAATTAAAAGTGGAAGTCTGTCATCTATTTCTTGAAATTATTTAAGAAGCAACTTATATATTGGATTTTGGAGTTTTGTGTTAAGGAAGCACAAATAAAATTTATTCACCATGATGGATTACTTTGTTACAAACAGCTCGTTGGCTCCGGCTCCGACAGGAATTCAGAGTACAGCGGGTGCTGTGCCTGTGAAAAATGACAAAGGCAAGTTTTGCATTAATAGCACTAATATTTATGTTAGAATTATAATCCAGATTAAAAATTGTCTCTAGTTTCAATCAAAATTAAATTATCTTCTTATATAAATGATTCCATAAATGTTTTTTCATATTTGTCATTAATTTTTTTAATAAATTGTTGATATTAATTATTTATTTTACTATTTTTAGAATAACAGAAACAAATGTCATTAATACATATAATATTCAATCATTATATTAGTATAAACAATTTTAAAATTAATTTAGCAAACATATTTTACATTATATGCAAAATGTATTAAATTATAATTCAATATAATAACAGTAATAAATAATCAATAATTGTATTTAAATTTTATAATAAAAGATTAATATAAAGATAAATAAATTTTAACACCAAAACTTAATTTAATGTTATATACAAATATTTTCATATAATTCTTGAAAATATTATACATATATGCTTATAAAAAGTAAATTGAATATATTTTTATTTGGAGATAAACAATGTATATGATTAAGTTGTCTTTCTTTTATATAACTTTGTAAAATAATTAAAAATAAATAGAAAAATTAATATACTTACATAAAATATTTTTAAAATTTACTTATCTATTATTTAATATATTTAAAACATATTTAACTAAATATTATATAATATAATAAATATTATCAAAGAACTCCTTTCAATTCTTTGGTACAATTTACTATAATATTTCAGACATTGTCAAAAAAATGTACGAGAAATAATAATTAAAAAATTAACTGATAATATATATATTTCTAAATAAAATAATGTTCAAATCCATAATGTTCTGTAATGTGGGACATCATATGAAATGAATAAATATATGTAACAAAAAAAACTTAACTTTATTAGTATTTGAACTACGTTTTTACAATTCGAAAAGAATTGCATGAATGAACCTTACGAAGTCTAATCTGCATGAATTTGTTTACTGCGTAAATATACTGTGTTGAAACAAGGAATTGGTGATATACAGGAAGAAAAATAATATTTAAAATTCTACCATATTTTCTATATTTTCAGATTATTGGGAACAAACTAAAAAATGTATTAGACAGTATGGTAAAATTTGTTAAGTTTTATATATACTAAATATTTCAAGAACTTGTAATAATTTGTAGAATATTGTCTAATAAAATGTTTAATTTATTTGCAATAATTAGAAAAATCTAAAATATATAGTAAAATTGTAAATATTATTTTTCTTCGAGTAGGAGAGTCGTTATTATTGTTTTAAGATTTTGCCTATGCTGTCACAGTTCAAATGTGGCAGTAATTCTTAGTAAAATTATTTTGATGAATAAATTTTATCTAACGTATACATAAGTTCGTGGCTACTCTGGTAAATCAAAGAGAAAGGAGTTTAAGAAATTTCAGATCATGTTATTTTGTACCATGTTTGAAATATTTGTCCGTTTTTTGGCATGCGCTTCTTAGTAAAGGTAAAACATTGAATTTTATCTAAGTAATTTATAGTAATACATTTAAAAGGAAATATCTAAAGTGTTAAAACAATCACTATAATGTTATGTAACAATAATTCTCATGCAAACCTAAATTGCAATGATATTCAAATAATTTTAAATTATAAATTGATTAATTTACAGGGGAGGTTTCAATGAAAAAAGTGAAAGTCCACCGTTACGTATGTGGAAAACGTCCCGATTATGCTCCTTCAAGTTCTGAGGATGAATCTGAAAACGAAGACTTTTTGGAAAAGAAAACAACTCACTCTTACGATGATAATACAAATGGTAATGCAGTTGCGAGTTCAAGGATCAACGAAGAAAATGATCCCCGAGTACGAAGATTTAGAATGCTTGATCAGGAGTGTGGCACAGAAGTGCGCGGTGAACGTCGTAGACGGGTACAAGAGCCTGAAGTGCTCGAAGGTGAAATGGATGTTGCTCATGAACGTATCAGAATCGATACTTCTGATTTAGAAGAAGAGGAAGAGGAGGAGTTATCTGATAGCGAGGTAGAAAGAAGGAGAGAAGCACTTCGTCAAAAAGTTTTATCTAATCAAATCCAAGAAGATGAAGCTATGCCAAATGAAGATTTGAAAGATAATTTAAGTTCGGAAGAAAGTTCAGAATATGAAGAGTATACTGATTCAGAAGAAGAAACTGGACCACGTTTGAAGCCAGTGTTTGTTCGAAAAAGAGACAGAATAACTGTCATAGAAAGAGAAAAAGAAGCGCTGAAACAAAAACAAGAGGAACTAGAAGCAAAGAAAATGTCGGAAGAAAGAAGAAGACAAACCCTAAGAGTAAGTGCAAACGTTAATCAACATTTATACTTAAATAGTAATATTATAAAACTTTAATACACATCACAATATATAATACTTTTTAAATTGTTTAAAAACAAAAAGATAATACTTATTACAATTTTTATTTGTTTTTTAGATGGTAGAAGATACTCTAAGAAAGGAATTCCAACAGAGTGTTCCACCAAATGAAATTGAAGGTCATATTGATGACGTATGTACCGATGACGAGAATGATGAACTAGAGTATGAAGCTTGGAAGTTGCGCGAATTGAAAAGAATTAAGAGAGATCGTGAAGAACGAGAACAGTAAGTATTATTCATACACAATTTTAAAGTTTTATATATATAATTATTATGAGAGAATAATAAATTGGATAATTATTCTCAATATGCCCAAAACGTTCCTTTTTGTTGAATAATAGTAGGAAGGATAACCTCTAGGAACCAAATAAAAATTCTTGGGACTTATTGTGATTTTGATATTTTAATTAAAAACCAACGTTTCGTTTTTTATCAGGGCTAAATACAATATATATTTTTTAATGACAATTTATAAATTATAAATTAATTTAAATTAAGAATTAAAAATTAAAATTGTGAGTGAGAAAACTTAAGGACTTACATTGTATGAATAAAAGGTTAATTGTTGATGTTTTAATTAACCTTTTATTCATACAAAAAGGTAAGTCCTTCACTTTTCTCACTCACAATTTTAATTTTTAATTCTTAATTTAAATTAATTTACAATGTATAAATTGTCATTAAAAAATATATATATATTGTATTTAGCCCTGATGAGGTTCTTGCAAAAAGAACGAGACGTTGATTTTTAATTAAAATATCAAAATTACAATAAGTCTCAAGAAATTTTATTTGGTTCCTTGAGGTCACCCTTCCTATTATATATATATATATGTTGAATAATTGAATCGTTAATTAATTGATTAATTAATTGCAGACTTGAAAGAGAACGCATGGAAATAGAAAAACGTAGAAATATGACAGAAGAAGAACGTCGACAGGAAGCCAGACTCAATCCCAAAGTAATAACTAATAAGGCTGTAAAAGGAAAATACAAATTCATGCAGAAGTATTATCACCGTGGTGCTTTCTACTTGGATAAAGACGAAAGCATACTGAAGCGTGACTTTTCAGCAGCTACTCTTGAAGATCACTTCAATAAAACTGTTTTGCCTAAAGTAATGCAAGTGAAGAACTTTGGGCGTAGCGGAAGAACAAAATACACGCATTTGGTCGATCAAGATACTACTCATTTCGACTCCCCATGGATTTCAGAAACAGCCCAAAACTTGAAGTTTAATAATAATCAAGCTGCGGGTGTGAAACCGATTTTTGAAAGGCCGTCGTTGAAAAAACGAAAAATAGAAAATTAAAATGTAATTGCTATAATAATGTTTTAATTACACAATATGAACGTTCATCAACTTTTTTTGTCATTCTATTTCAAATGTTAATAGTTATATACCACTATATAAACGAAAAGAAAGGATTATAAATAGGTACTTTACATAATTACGAGAGCGGAAAATAGCGTTTGAATATATATTTCCTACGTATACTTTACACATTTGATATAGAACATTTGTATGTATGGTTGTAAAAATATAGGTTTATGAATGAAAATTACGTAATATACTGTATTTATTAATTGCACATGTGTAATTAGGAATAGCGTATCAATTAATGATTTCTCTGAATTGAAAATGCATGTAATGTTATTTGAAAAATTGGTTTTATTTACAACTTTACACTACTCGCAGTACATATGAAGATACAATATATATGCATATGCTTATGTTGCGGCAGTCAGTAACATTGCTTCCTAACGTCTAATTCCTGGAAAAAGTCCTAAATTTCCCTCTCACAAGCACTTGGGATCCGAGCCCCTATAGTATATAAGCACTGACCAATCCTATTAGACCAGTGTCTAAGGCATGGGCACTCTGCAAGTCAAACTAATGAGTCAACGCAGGGATCCTGGGACACGAAACGCCATATAAAAACATTTGATTACATTTATTTTCTGAACCGATGTGTGGTTTACAATATTTACGTAAGGAAATTGCAAGCGTTTATATAGTAGACATCAGAGAGTATGGTTGGGCAAGAATTTTAAAAGATATGACCAATTTAAACAGATTGTCATTAAAAGAATGTAGGCCTTTCTGGGAGTGCGACACCGAGATAACGCCACCTTTACGAGAACTAACAAAAGTCGAGTCGAACATAACTGGCGCCACAAACTCCTCACAGCATCTCACTCTCTCGAAATGGATATGACGGATACGCAATTTCCACCTTGGACCTACCCCACAGTAACTTTCCGAATAATACCACAATGAACAATTATATCGTTGTACACTGGCAAGGGGTACTGTGGTGGAGCCAGGTGGCACAGCGCGTTGCCAGCTCGGACCTATGTAATCGTATTTTCTATCAAGGTGCTGTGGCGGCTCTGTTGGTAATATCGCTTCCTAATCGATCGTTCCTAACGCCTAATTCCAGGAAAAAGTCCCGCATTCTCTCTCGCAAGCACTTGGGAATCCAAGCTATTATATAAGTATATAAGCAACCGATCAAACTTACTATCCCAACGTCTAAGGCACGGGCACCCTGCAATCCTTTCTGATGAGTCCACGCAGGGGCCCTGGGACGAAACGCCGTCACAAAATGTTTGGTAGGCATTTGGAAGACGGTCACTCACTGACGTCACTGCTCGTAGGAAACTCACTTTCTCGCAGTTAGACCGAACAGAGGCATCGCCTCCATGCTTTCCAACAATGCTATTCACAATAATTTCAATTTCTATTTTTCTAATTTGGTTTCCATATGGTCGATGCATTTTGGTGATGCTAAATTGATTCTTTCTTTAATAATCTCTATAATATATTCAATCTCAGCCCACAAATATATCGGTTCTGTACTTCGGTGCAATGAGGACTTTTACTTTATTTCCATAAACATACAAATTAAACTTTCTAACGCAAAACAGACTGTTAACAACTCTTTTTCACTTTTAGAATACCTCTTCTCTGAATTAGTGAGAGAGACAAAAGATGCCGGCCTATTATCTTGAATTAGACACGCTTCTAAACCATTTTGCGACGTGTCTGCTTGTATTTCTATCGGCCGACTGATGTCGAACAGCATCAGTGTTGGCGCTTAGCTCAATACAATTCTCAATTCGTTGAGGCATTTGTCATGATCCAATGTTCACTGCCAGTGTACGTTACCTTTTGTTAATTCTCGCAAAGGTGATGTTAACTCGGTAGTGCACTCCAGAAAATACTTACATTCTTTTAATGACAATCTGCTCAAATTGGTCACATCTTTTAAAATTCTTGTCCAACCATACTCTCTGATGTCTACTATATAAACGCTTGCAATTTCCTCACTTAAATATTGTGAACCACAGGCCGGTCCAGAAAATAAACGTAGTCAAACGCTTTGATACAGCGTTTCGTCCCAGGATCCCTGCGCTGACTCATTAGTTAGACTTGCAGAGTGCCCATGCCTTAGAGATAGTAGGTTTGGTCGGTGCTTATATACTAAGAGCCTAGGATCCCAAATGCTTGAGAGCACTTGAATGAGATCATCCTATGTACTGCGAGTAGTGTAAAGTTGTTAATAAAACCATATTTTAAAATAACATTGCATTCATTTTCAATTCAAAGAAATCATTTAGTATTTATGAAGACCATACGTTTTGTAAAGAAATACTGACTAAGCCAGCTCGTATATGGTAAACGCTATAAATACATTATTATATTTTTATTATATTTTATTTATAAATAGTATACTTTTATTAAGTAGCAATCAGTTAACAAGTTCAATAAGAAAACAAATGAGTTCAAAATTATTGCATAAGAGTAAAAAAGTATATAAAGAAAATTGCGTTTTACAACAAATTTGATATTACGTCTCGCATTGTAGAAAAAAAATTGTACGCAGTTTCTGAAATTAAAAAGTAATAAGATTATAAAATAATATTATAATTTAAAACCAAGAAGTTTCTCCATTCATTTCTTATCCCATATTTTAAATGAAATGAGTGAAATACATATATTGCAACAACAATATATCTAAAATATACATAAAGAGAAAAGAAAATGCAAATATTTCCTCTTTTGCCAAAATTAAAGAATACTCAGTCCTATTACAATATTTTGTTAAATAATATATTGTCAATATATTATTCTTCTTACTAGGGACAGAAAATATGTTACCAATTTCGTCACATATATATATTTTATGTTATATATTTATATATAGTTATTAAATATCTTCTTATAAAACAGCAATTTCATCTTCTTAACTTATTGGCAATTATCTTATGTTGTAAATTTAATTTCAATCAATAGATAATATGTTTTAAAACGATAAAACGCAATACGAAGAAAAAATTTGTTAATTATATGATCTCCTTCTTGGGGCCTATCATTTGGAAATCTCTTCAAATATTTTCCTCCGAAACTACTTTTGGACGGTATTTGTTTTCTTCTTTTCGGTGACACTTGTTTTATTGAGAGATAATGTTCGCGTGATTTGATTCTCCTGTTAAAGAATATCCGCAAATTTTTAATAATTTCATTTCACCATATCATTCTTATCGGGATAAATTATATAACATAGAGTGAGGGACCTTTAGGAACAATAATAACATTTTTAGGACTTATTCCAAATTGTAATATTTATTTATTCCCAACGTTTCGTTCTTTTTGCAAGAATTTATTTAAAATTAAAAATTAAAAATTAATATTACAAAAAGGTAAGTCCTTAAGTTTCCTAAATTTTAATTTGTAAATTAAAATTAATTCATAATTTATAATGTTAATTAAAAATATATACTCTCCACTCTATGTTAATTTAATAAAAAGGAACGTTTTGGGTATATTGAGAATAATTATTTAATTAATTATTCTCATCTAATAAATTATATATTTTGAAATTCAAAAATTCATTTATATACAGTAAAATGTTTTACTCATCTAAGGGAATTTTTACTTTTTGTATGTTCTATGCATATCTGCAAAATATGTGACTTTCAACTTTATTACCTTTTGTTTCGATCCGTTCGAAAACAGTAATCCGCCGAAAGACAGAATCTAAGTGTTGTGTGTACGAATTTTTGTAATTTTCTTCAGGGGCTAAATCATAAACTTTAAAGATGTCTAACGAGTATATATAGGAAATGCTGCGAGACACATGAACAATTAAAAAACAGGTTTTTTTAGTTTATATTGCAACTTCATTATAAGAAAACCTTCCTTGGGTACTCATAAAATTAAAGTAAAGATTCGGGGTTAAAAATATGATTGACGAAGTTTTCTATCCACTCTCTGGAAAATTCAATATTTTGTAAATCGTTGTACAATAACAATAAAATTGCATACTTAAAAATCACTTTCTTTCTTAAAATATTAAATATTATTAACATCACTTCTTGTAATAAATTTTAAAGCTTACTCGTTTTGAGTAATTTATAAAAAATGTAGTTTATATATATACAATATAATATAAATTATAGTTTTTGTTATCTTTGTTATCTTTGTATACATTAAAAAATATCAAAGGTTTAAAATTACTTCATTGAATCAAAAGTTGTTTTGGCGAATACGATATTATATCTTTGGTAAAGGAAACTAATATCCTAATACTAATAATAATAATAACGTATAAAACAGGCAGAAAAAACACTATATTTATGAAAGGAAAAGGGAAATTAACTGAAGAATCTCAGCCTTGATGGCGTCTCTTCCGTAACGGCCAAGAACTTTCAATGACTTTTCTGGAAAAGCCGGTTAAAAGAAATCTGATCGTTGGGTATGTTAAACATGCAACTCGACACTATATATAGATATGCCGAAACGTTCCTTTCAAAATAAATATTTGTATGTTTGTTAGAAATAGAGAGAGTGATCAGAGTGCGGGAGTGTGTCCGAGTGTGTATACATTCATAAGGAAAATAATTATGCCAGTACAAGAACAAACGTAGATAGTTATTAATAATGCAATAAGAATTTCATGAAGAATTCGCGATATAAGATTTCTTCTAATGGTTATATAGTTAAAGAAATTAACTTTGGTTAATTAACTTTGGTTTTAATTTTCTTTGTTCAAAAAGTTCCATATGTCTGGTTAAGTTATACTTTTTAAGAATATTTTTTCTTTCTGAATAAGTGCTATATTGAAATTTCTTCGTTATTATTTTTTAATTTATTACACAGTTCAAAAAGATTTTTTAAAAGGTTTCGGAGTAGCGCGTAGGCAAATTAATAATTGCTTGACACGTTGCAGTTTGCAGATGAAATTTTTATTGATGGATCATACAATAACTCCATAAAGAAATAAAAAGGGACTGTGTGTCGTATAGAGATATAAGACATTTTTTGGCACGTGAGCTGCAGCTGTAATATGACATGCCATTTTGTATTTATTTTGCAAAATAATATTGATTTTTTACAAAATTTTACTTCAGTAGTTATAAACAAATGCAATTTTGTCAAGTTTTTTATAATTAATTTATAATTTTGAAACCTGTTTATTAAAAAATAAAATAATTAATGATTTTTATTAAAAGTTATCTAAATTTTCAGATAATTTAGGACACACGATAAGAATAATAATAGTTCTTCATGAAGGAATATCAGGACGACAAACACAAACGGAATTAATTAGTCATTTAAAGCATTGTTTACTAAAATGATATATTCAAACTCCGCTAACCGACAGCTTCAAAAACTGAACCGATACTACTTAAAAATCTATCTCGCAAAGCAAAGAATTGTCAACGGTTGACAACATTAAAACATATTAGGTGAACTTGAAACTTTCAAGGCCCAATGCCCATTCAGTACTATGTTAAAAAGGTCATTTTATGGTTCAATATACGGACAATAACAAAAATTTAGATAGCTCACAAGAATTACACATACGGTATTTATATCGGACGGTTCTTCAAGAAAGATAAGTATAAAATATCCTACAATAAAAATATTAAAACTTTGAAATTATTAATATTTGTCGATTTTTGTTGCAAAATAAAATTGTGAATTAAAAAAAATATGTTCAACGTCTAGTAGAAGTTTTTATTGCTATATCTAAATTTTTGCTATCAAAATTACTAATTATAATGGCAACTTTTTTCGAACTCTCTGACCCTTTCGCGCACACTGCACATTATTGTGGTATATAATGATAAAATATATTCACTTTTCAAGGCAGTCGTAATACCATGTAGATATTTTTAACTTATAGTATTTAATTTATAATATTATAATAATAAAGGTGCATTATCAAGCATTTTAAAGGTTTTTGTATTATTATTTATAGTGCCTTTGCAAAATTTTATATATAAGTGTCCTAATAACATACCAAATATCCAAAGTATATATTATATTATATATAATAGGAATCAGGAGTTTGTCAAAGTCTAAATTGAAGTAAAAAATTCGTGATTCATAAATCTGATGAATATTTATCC
>JABFPK010001338.1:1800-11991 GCA_022817445.1 Habroteleia sp. ZL-2020
GTCGAATTAAAAATTTAAAAATAAATGTAACATAATTTCTACTCTAAATTGTTCACATTTTAATTTAATATTTTATCCTTTGTCAATCATTTGAATATTTTTTTTTGTGTGTTTTGTATTATTAAAAATGAAAAAAATGAAAATAAAGTAAATGCAAAATAATAATTTTATATACACTTTTAAAAAATTATTCTTAAGAGTGCGCGGGTATAAATATTGTATCTTCTACTGATCCCAAGAAAAGTCATTTGTTTATATGTTCATTTACCTTAATTAGATGGTTCCAGTACATAACATTATATTATACTGTTTCATTCTCTCAAATATATTTTACTTTATTTTTATAATGATATATATGCATATATATATATATATATATATATATATACTTTGTCATATGCGTGAAGAAGGAATTAACTTTAAGAATTTTTAAGTAAATTAATTAATTATCATTAAAAATATAGCATGGACATAAGTTGTAGAAGAATAACATTATATTCATTACTCATCTTTATTATTTACATGTATTTAACAACTACAAATAAATATTATATAGAAAAGCAAAATATATACTTATTTATATGGAAAACTATTTTGAAATTTGAAATTTGCAAAAGTACTGGAAACATTGGGAAAACGATATTTACTATTATTTTAATATAATCTATATTATATATATAATAGCAATGATTTTGGTATATATAACACCTTTATGACCTGTATTTTAGCAAGGACGATATACAGATATTTAGTAATTAAAATTCGTTTTCCCAATAGAAAATAGTACAACTTTATTTAAGATACTTTTCGCTTAGTTTAATTGCAATATTATACAAACTTATTAGCATTTTCTTCATATTTCAATTTGTAATATTATTATAAATTACATTATAAAGAATTTTTGACTTTCGTGAATTTATTAACTTAAATAGTACGATAATTTTAAAACAGGCTTTTTAGAAATATATGTTTCAGTAAGAAATTGTGATGATAATAAAATATGAGGAATTTGATTATCTGTTTTACAATTGAATATTCCACAAACTTTAAAATACATTATGTTGTAATATTTTATGTATATAAATTAATTTTCTGCATTAGAGTTTATATAATTTGTGCGTTGATGTGCCATTATCTGAAACAGAAATAACAGATTCTTCATCAATATTCTTTTCATTTGATTATAAATATTAATTGGTATAAAATAAATTTCATTTTACACTAAAAATTTTTCTTCGCGTAGAACTTCGTCATATTTCCGTAAATGTTATTAAAATAATACCAATAATTAAGTTGAAATCTCGTTAATGAAAGGATACAATATACTATTTTTCATCGTAAAGTAAATGTCACGTGTTGACCATGGTATATCGTAGCAGGGCGATGCTGGGTTGTTAAAAAGAGGCGATTAATCTAAAACTGCTCTAAAAAGAAAAGAAAGACTGCCAGATAGTTGCCAGATTCATTTTTCCAAGCGAGTACGACCATATTATGGAAAGTTTACACATGCTCAAACCTACATATCTAAAAGAGTATGCATCAGAATAATTATACTGGGACAGGAGTTCTCAAGAATGAAGCAGATGAACCAGTATGTTCAACGATAAGGCTGAAGTCATTAGCCTAAGTATAACAGATAGCACAGCGATCCGGGCAGAATATAAGTGTATCTTTTCATAAATTCAGCATAATCGAATAAGCAAAATCTCTTTTGCTTACCGCCAAAATATTTAAGAAAAAGAAAGTAAGGATATTTAAATATCTATTTAATTCGAAACTGTATGTATTTGAAAAATATATTATCTTTAATCGTTATGAAGTAACATAATTATTAAACAATGAAATGCTATTCGAAGAATAAAATGTTCAAGCTAAAAATTATTTCGTGTTTATTTGCTAAGTAATACATAAATTGATGCAAAAAAATTACGCGAGCAAATTATTCATGAAATTTGCACAATACCGATTTCTCTCTAGCGCGTCTCAAAAATAAAATAGCAAACGATTTAAGTATGTAAGTATTTCTCTTATATGCAATATACTACATACTAGAAGAAAAAAGCACATCACGATAGATTGGCAACAATCTGGATTAAGTCTGGCAGATCCTTGCCAGACTGAGGTTAGACTAATTCTTTTGCTAGGGTGTTTCTCTAAAATTAACATTTTAACAATTTTCGAAAATGCTTATCAAAGATAAATTATAAAGTAAATCAAGTTTAAAAAACGTAAAAAACCATTTTGTATTATTTATTTATATACCACTGTTTTATACATAAAGTAATTCATTTATATATGAAATAACCTCTTTCCTTACCCATTTCCTAAGAAGAATTGACAAAACTCCATCCAATGGTTCATAAATTTGCCGATTTTTATAATTCTGTGGTGTTTCAAAAATTATCACATCATCATTAGAGTCAGATCTCAAGTTATTTACTTTCAAAAAATCATTATCTGCTTCTAAATTTGATCTCTTGCCGTGGCCTCCGAAACAAGAATGTCCATAAGCTGAACATCCACCTAAAAAATAAGATACATTTAATACAATGCTTTAAAACCTCATGCAATGAAACATTTGTAATACATCATAATGCAAAAAGTTATAAAATGTATTTGCATTTTATGTCTTTCTGTAATCCATTTCAATCAAATTTAATAGTGTTTATATTTCAAATAAATACATACTAAAAAACACATAAAAAATAAGTAAAACTAAAAATTGTACACTTATTGTACATGTTATTAAATATTTTAGTATATAACATTAAACTACACTTGTAATTAATTTAATTGACTTCTTATATAATTAAAAGTAATTACTTAATTAATTACAGTGATTCATTTGTCAATGAATCTAATACAAATTTAAGTTTTATAAACAAGTCACTTTCATTATAATTTCCATTTTAATTACTTGTTTACATCTATATATAATTCTAAAAATGAAATAAACATTATTTTACATATAAAGCTCTTTTAAAATACATTTGTAAACTCTAATGTAATTATAAGAATCTCAGTTGAAAGCTTTAATATGTAATAGCTATTCAGATTTCTATTCAAAGTGATATGTACGCTTAAAAATGATGCAATGACTTTACTCATCCATGAATTATGCTTATAAAATATAAATGTGTATATGATTAAATATTTCTTAGTAATAGAAACTTATACTATATTGATATAATATTTCATGGTTAAAAAAAACGTAGTTTAGTTAAACATTTTTTTTAAGAGAATGTCATTTTTAACGGTTTTCATTGTAATTTTTGCATCATCGTTACTGAAATAAAGTTGATCATCCTATTACAGTTTTATATTTTTTAAAATTTATATTTATAAATTTTATATTTTATTTAACATTATATTTTTATTTTCATGGTATTTGTAATAAAAAATTGGTTAAATTGATAATTGATTGTAACTATTTTTTTCTTTGAATGACAATTTGTATAAAATAATTTCCCGAGTAGAAGGTTGGTATTATTAAAAGAGCGAATACTTCAAAAATAATCCATTTCTATCTTTCCTAAGGTTAAGAGGAGGGGTAACTTTGATATTTTTAATGATATCCGTATTCACACACACACATATTCCAGTTTTAGAAATCGAAGGAGTAAAAAATAATGCAACTGCATTTTAAAGGTTTAATAATTATTATTATATAATTATTCACCACTCCTGCATAAAAATCATGAAGTTTAAATTTCATTCATTATCTTCTTTTCCTTTATAAGTTGAATCCACTCATCATTATTTGATCAAATTTTATTAACACGGTTGTAAGATATTATTTAAAGAAGTAAATTTTTTACAAAATGTTGGATAATATTTTAATAGCTTTTATTCTGCTTTAAGCATTTTTGATAGTTAGATGCTTTTACATTGTTTTAAAATTTGGTCTTGATTAATTTATTGAATTTTTAAATTAATGGTATATATTACTATGTCATAACATATTAATTATTTGAGTGTTTTTTACTCGTGATCCCAATCCCTATTCGGATCATTTCTAATTATTTTTACCTCTGGTGGACAAAAACAATTATTAACGTTAATTTGAATTTATGTATATTTTTGCAAAAACAATATTGAAACAGTTTGACCTTTAGGAAAAACGTTACAACCTAGTGTACATAAGAGAACATAAATTGTATACTAGAATACTATTATTCCGCTGTGGTGATAATATGATTCTTACTAATTTATTAATAAAATATATTGTATTTATAACATAATATTTGCATGATGTTGAATTAATAAATGTTTATATATAATTACCATATATACAATATATAGAAATTTAATTTTTCTATTAAATTCGCAAATATTTAACTCCATTTTGTTCATCACCAAGGAAAATGTCAAAAATACCATAAAATTAGAATTATAATCACCATAAAATTTGTTTCTAACTTTTTTTTGGGGGGAGGGGTGTTGTTACAATAATTATAAATATATATATTTACCACTTGCTTTTTGTTTTTAAGTTATATTTACAAAAAAAAATATATATGGTACATGAATAATTTGTTTTATAAATATTACATGAAATATTAAATATTTTATGATAAAATATTAACACAAAATAAAACGATAAAGTAGCAACGCAAAGGACAGTAATATGTAAACATTGGATTTAAAATCTAAAATGTTTTGTTTTCATAAACTTAATTTGTTTTTTATTGTTTCAATTCTAGTGTTTTCATTTTAATATTCCTTTAAAAAAAATATTATTCCGTTGTTTAGTACAATGTTTCCATCGTTGTTATTTCGTTGTCACAAAGGAATTATCGGTCCTTTCAAAACTTTAATTTTCTTTGACCTTTTAAGCTCTTTACATGCAAAAATCTCAGCCAACGCAGATATGAAATGTTACAGCATATTATTTCAACGTAACTGTAAGTATTCTTAATTTTTAACAAAATATTATGGTTCCTTAAACATATATTTGTGTAACATTGTGTATAACCTAACTGCATATATCATAATTAAATTAAAATTTCTCAATAATGATGATCACAAAAATATGTAAATAAAAAACTGCTCACCTTCGAGAATAATTTTTTTTTATTCATAGGAATATGAATAGTCAAATAGGTAAAAAATTAATAGGTAAATATAAAGAGTTTTTAAGGTGTTTTTTACAATATGATTTACAATGCAAAAATCTACAATTACAATGTCATACAACAAATACAATAATATAGTTGCTTTCTCGTCGTAAAATGAATTGCATGTAATCAAGAATATAACATTTACGCGTTAATTTTCATAAAAATCTCATTACACTGACAGGCATTTTAAATGGCTTTTTTCCCAAAATTTGGATAAATAGGTTTATGGGTTTTATTATGCTTTTTCTACAGAATTTTAACTGTAAAATTTAAAAATTATTCTTATAGAAATAAAAATTAGCAAGCAAAAGGGAAAATTTATTTGGCACGTTTGATTTCTAAACAAAATTACTCTAAATTGGGGACGATGTATGCAGTGAAGTGCGAAAGCATATATAAACGTTGGCTTATTTGTAAACTGTATATAATAGAAAATTACAGAAATATAATAATTGTAATCGTAGATTTAATTTTACAGATCGATACAGAAGGTGATCGCATATCCAAATTGTGATCACTCGGTTGCTCTGGTACTCTTCGTCAAACGTGAGTATTAAAATTTTAATTAAGAATTTCATAAAAATATTATTTCGGTTAAATATATGAAATATATTTCTAATATTGAAATACATTGAAAACATATTTTTTTGTTTTACTATATATGTATAAAATATTAAAAAGCACTCTTTGTAATTTTACAAAGTATATATATACATTTATATATATAATATATATACATCGCCGCAATGCAATTTTATTAGAATATTAATTAAAATGTTTTTCGATTTTTTATTATTGACGCAATGTATTTTTCATAAACACGAAAACGGTATCGTTATTAATATAAGAATTAAAGTTTTCTGGAAAATAATAATTTCCCACACCGTAACCAGAGATAAGATCAAACTAATATATATAATCATAAATTCTCTCAAGATAACGTTAGAATTCACCCGAAGTAGAAAACTCAATAAACAATTATTCTACATAAGTAGATCATAAAATCAAAACGATTACTAAAACCATCATTTTATATTTACAATTATACAAAAAAGTATTAGCATAAATCATTATCTTGTGTCTTTATCGAGTAATATAAAAATCAATTAATTTATTATTATTTGAAACTTAAAGAACAGGTAATTTTAAGTGTAATGATGATATCATTGCAAAAAATAGTTCTTTTTGGGTGTCGCAGATAATCAGACATTATTGTCGGTGTGATTCTAAAATATATTTTGAACAAAAACTCATGACTTATTACAATAATAAACTATACTGTACTTCGGTTTGAAAAATTGAGATGTTAAACATATAAGTTTATATTTGTGCTGACATTCAAACTATTAATTATAATTCAAATATATTTCTTATGAAATATTCTGAAGATTATTACTATACATAAACAATATATAAGGTAATGCTTTATACGTCTGTGTAAAAAATAATGAAATAATTGGAAATAATTGTTATTTTTATTTTAACAAATAATCTCAAATTTTATAATAAAAATATAATTTGTAATAATGCAATATGAAATGTTTGTAATAAATTTTATTTGAATTTAACGTGAGTATAAAAATAAATAATTGTAATAGATAGATCATTTCATTAAAACTGACACGAATAATTAACACAAATAATTTATGAATTATAACTAAAATTCTCTTTATTTTAAAAATAAAATTTATGAATAAAACATTACAAAATAATTATGATAAAATGGACATTTTCGGAGTCATCAAATTATAAATGCAAGGATGCATATGTTATTGACGAGATGACTAAAGAGTATATAATTGATTCTATCGGTAACGTTGGTACAGTGCCACATTTGCATATTCACGAAAGTTAATAAAATTAATATCATAAAAATTGAAAAGTAAGACGTATATATTTTCGGTTAAAATTCATTTAAAATACGTTATGCTTGTATTTTAATTAATATCAGATTGTTTTATTGTGTATTTACAGATATACTTTCATGTAATAAACTTATGGTAATATACTAAAGTTGAACCACTCCAAAATAAAATTGAACCACTACATTGATTACGAATCCGCAATTTGTAGTTTGCGCTTCCTGTCGTTTTTGTTTCCTGGATTACTATGGTAATCTTGTAAAATTTTCATTTTCAATTTTTTATAAATTTGCACATTGATTGCGTATCCATTATCACTCTGCAACGTATTGTCATTAAGATTTAGCTAGATTCTTTAACTTTTAGAGGATGGGCCAGTTTTTGAACGAATTTTTCAAGGGAAAATATTTAAGGTTTTTTAAGGCTTTGAGTGGAAAATTAGCCAAAGACCAGATGTAGCTTTCGTAAATATTTCAACTGTTATGCATGCATGAATATAGAACAATTTACCGATAGTCACACTTATAAATGTTTTCTTACTAGCTTCTTGATTTTGCAAAACATGTGGTTGAGTGGTATAAGTAAATGAACTTCGTCCAATTTGCAAAAGGCGGTGACTCGTTTACAACACATTATCATTTTTTTTATCTTTTTTAAAATAAAAAGCAATATTTAATTGTCCATTTAAAATCATCTTTATGCCACCTTTTTAATAGTTATTAACGTGTTAAAATAATTGCATTCATCTTCTAACTTCATAAAATGTTTAGTAAATCGAAATTTGTAACAATGAAATAAATTAAATTCAAAAAACGACTTCATTCAACTTCGACTTCAAATGGCATTTTCATTAAGAAAATGGTTAACGTGACAGTATATTTAATGGCTATCTTAACCATTAAATGTAGTTCGACTAGAAATTCACTATATAAAAATGGTTCATGTACCATGCAAAATAGATACTGTAACCATGCAAATGGTTAATACAACCATTGTTATGGTTATCATGATTATTTTTATTATAATTATATAAAAATGATTATTCTAACTATCCATATTTCTCTCAGTGCAGAGCCAGTCATTGAGTGTTTAATTTTCGAAAGTTTTGAACGTTTCAGGTTAATAAAATGACACTATGTACAGGATACATTTATAATATTCTAATTGTTCTTTGTTCTTTCCATAAAGATCAAAATCAGTAACTGTAAAATCATATTGTATAATAGATTAACAAACTCTTTACCTTTTCAATTTACTAATTAATTTTAATTATCATTAACATTGTTTAGCTTGATCGAAAAAATAATTATTGACTAATTTTTTACATCAATCATGTTTAAAATCATTCAATACGTCAGTAATAACTTTCAAGCGACGTTCGAATAAATGAGAAAATGTTGTTTGAATAATTGAGTAATCGAGTAAGCGCATCTTGTAAAGAACATTTAACTGCATCACGAAATTGACTTTTCCTTCTGTATATTTCACAAACTACATTTTCTTTGACGGAATATATATAAACCATCACAAAAAAAGTCATAATAAATTGTGATTTCAATTTATTTCATAAAATTTGTTTTCATATACCAAATGAACTGCCCACGTTCAATTCTATAGTTTAATTGCAAATAATTCAATTATTTAAAGCAACGATATATATCTTTTATAATAATAAGGAATAATAAAAAGAATAATTTATTTATATTTGATATGAGTGTGGAGTATTTTGACAGAAATATGTTTGTTGAGAGTTATACCATCTGATGTTTGGCATATTAAAAATCGGAATTCCGATAAGATATTTCGCTATTTGTTTCTTCAGCATTTTTCTTTAAATTCAAAAATAATAATAAATATTATCTAGTAACTACGGTTTGGTTAAATTCTTAAATAAATAAATTATTTAATATTTACAGAATTAAGAAATACAAGTTTCATTAAAATATATTCTTCTTGATATTATGAAGTATATATATAATTACTTGATAATATAAAATAATGATAAAGTTTGTTTTTATAAATACAACAGTTTATCAGAAAGAATCAGCTAAGATAAATCTTCAAATTTTTAATGCGACTGTTCATTCGCTGTATAAATATATATTCCTTCATTTAGCATTTTCGTCTTTCATATTCATCTCCCTTCTTCCTCCTTTCATCGCATCACTCAATGCATCAATAGTTCCTTTTTTCTGGTTCAGAGATAGAGAGTTATTAACATTTTCATGAATATTTCTACTTATATTGAAATCTTAATTTTAGAACATATTTTTTAAACTATATAAGCCATTAATTTAATTGTGTATTACTTGAGATAATAACCAATAATATGAAAAGAAATATATATCATTAGTATTATCATTACTATAGATATAATTTATTATATTAGAATTCATTTTATATGAAATTATGAGCAATAATATGAATCGATATGCACGTTATTAAATATCTCATTATTAAAATTTAGGTAAAACTGTAGTTTAGGAACCCCTAAAGTTAGTTGATACTGAACTCAAATCAGTTTTATGCCAATTCAACCAAAATAAAAATTAATAATGACGAGATATTTGAATAGCGGTATATGAAATATATTTACGTTTTATATTTAAATTCAATTAAAATTTAGAAATAGCTATTTAAATATAAATAAATATATTTATTTTTATTTTGGTTATATTGATGTACTATTGAGCTCAGCGACCCTGTCATCGGCTCACTTCAGGGGTCCGTAAAATGCAGTTTAGCCAAAATTTACAATAACATAAAATTGTGTATATTCAAAATTTTATATTTTCTATATATTACAGATTTAGATATTTTTCTTGATATTTGATATTTATTTATTATATTCGTATTTAAATTGATTAAATTTTGACGAGATTAAAATTAAGAATAATATCAAATTTGTTAAATTATAAGTAAAAGGCTTTAATTAATTTTTTTTTGCAAACAATACGTGTATACATTTTGATATTTATATTAATCTAAACAATTTTAGGCTAACTGACGTAAGAAAACATTAAAATAACCGTCATAAGATACCATTTATTACAATTTTAAATACATTTGTATGATCCCGCGTAGAAAAAAGTAGTCTGGCGAAAGTCTGGATAAGTCTGGCGAAAGTCTGGTAAAAGTCTGGTTAAGTCTGGACACAAAGTCTGGCTAAGTCTGGATCATGATCGAGTTCCAGACTGTCTTTAGTCTGG
>JABFPK010001339.1:0-11988 GCA_022817445.1 Habroteleia sp. ZL-2020
GCGGCACACTATCTCAATTCAGAATATATTTAGGACAAAGATCTAGCTTGCAAGAATCTTAAATTACAATTGGAAGAAATCTGGGAACTGTCTGGCAGAAAATCTCGGCTAGATTAAAAAAGTCTCGAAATAATAATCGGTCAAAAATCTCGATACTTAGTCTTTATTTACAAATAAATAATTCTAAATATTTTTAATCACGTAAAAACTATATTTAAGGTGCAACCGAAATCAGAAATAGGTAGATTTCATGAAACAAATCTTTTTCTTAATCATAATATTAAAAATTATGAAATTCTTTAGTTTGAAATTTTTCACTTAAAATTTGTTATAACTATTCAAAATATCAGTTTTTGAAAAATGTTTTACAGTAAAACATGTTTATTTTTTAACATTAAACTTGAAATTACGGACAAAGTTAGAAATTTGAACACTTTCTCCTACTTCAAACCCCAAAATTCAATATGAAAATCTTATAAAATTTTCTGTGATTTAGAATTTAATGTTAAAAAATAAATAAAGTTTGTTCTAAACAATTTTCTGTGATTTATAATTTAATGTTAAAAAATAAATAAATTTTGTTCTAAACAATTTTCTGTATCTTTATTTTCAAAAGCTGTAATGAATGATATAAATACAAATTTTGAAATTGAAAAATGCTCATAACTCTCTCTATAATTGGACATGAAATGCATAAAGTAAAAGAAAAACACGCTATAGTTTTATCAGTTAAATATGATAAGTCTTATTTTTATTTCTAAGTAAGATGCAGCAATTTGGTAAAATTTATTTGAAAGAATAAACTATATACTTTCAAAATATTCACATCGCAAAAATAGGATAATATAGGATAATTTTGTCCAGTATAGGAAGGCGTGGAAATGAATACTATGGCATAAGGCTGATTCGTAATCGCGAGCCAATCATATGCCATACTATTGCCATACTTATGTCCGCTTACGCCAGTCGTATTCCATGTGGAAATTTTTTGTAAATTTATGCAATTTAATGTCTTACTTAATTAATAACACAAAAAATTTGAAAAATATATAATAAATACAAAATACTTAATAAATAAATCTTTATTAAGTTCTCAATAATGTTTCAAATTACTTATTGTTATTATTATTAATTAAGTAAAGTTATTAACCATTAAATTGCACTGAATAATATGTCGCAGAAAGATTTGACTTGCCTGATCGAGTAGGGTTCAGAAAGTTATTTAAAAGATTACAATGGAAAGTATGTGTCTTCGATGGCCTAGTGGTTAAAGCGTCCGACTGACAACTCGATCGTTTGAGTTTAAACCCCCTTAGCGGCGACGGTTGGAATATTTTTATTACTTTATGCCATACTATTGTTTCCACTTGGGATAGTAAGGAACGCGATCATGAGTCGAACTGTTTCCACTAAAATTCAGATTTTAACCAGATTATTTCCAGACTAGGATTTCGAAATTTGTTTAATTGTATAGCTTCCCAAGCGGAAAAGAACAGCATGGAATGAGACTGGCTCATGTCCGCGACCCAGCCATATGCCATGCTGTTTCCAGGCTTGTGCCAGTCTTATTCCACGTTATTTTGATTTTTTCCTACTTTTTAGAATGACATCAGACTGGCATTGATGTGGCAGTGGTTTGGATTGTGGCTGGCTCATGTCCGCGAGCCTAATCCGAATAATTCCCGATTCTCGTTATTTAACAGTATAATATCTACGTTGTTTATCAGCGTCAAATCAGCATTATGAAATAACATAAGACCGACGTTGTTGACAAACGTATTTTCGATGTTGTTGGACGAGGCTGAATTAGCATGACGTCGCGAGCTGTTACATGGCGACCACATACCAGCATCCATCCGACGTTGGTTAATAACACCGTTGCGGCCTTTGGCGACGTTGTTTAAAGGACAATCCGAATTTTTATACATGGGACGTAGCCGAAATCCAATAGAAAAATTTTGTGTATTTCATCGGTTAAATTTTTATATTAATTTCTAATATTAGTTTAATTTTTATATCTTATTAATATTTGTACTTTTGATATTTATTTTATATTTTAAAATGACCTTAGTAAAAATGAAATCGAGCTGGCCACATTACAAACGTGGCCTTGGTTAAGATAAAGCATGTTAAACTTGATATAAGTTTTCCTTGTCGGTCCCACACCAAGTCCTGGAAATCGTATTAGATTTTCGTATCACATCCCTGTCAGGGCCAATTATTGTTAACTAATTTCAGCCTAATAAAGTTATCCTGTCGGCCCATTTTGGGGCTAAACATGATTAAGAAAATAATTGTATGCTTCCCGATTGGGGCAATATTGGCCCTGTACCAGGTACATTTGACTGTTTTTCGTTTTTAATGCATGAATAAGTAATATATGTATTTGCATAATACCTTATAATACAAAGAAAAACGTATAGTTTTTCTTTAGAGAAATTATGTGTTCCCAATAAGAAATTGCCATAGCTCACGAACGATTTAATGCTGATCCAATACTGGAAGCCGTACTACGATAACGCATGCTTGAATCAGTACTGTTAATTATAAGGCTAACTGCCGTTTTGAGACAATCACATTTACTTTTACCGAAACATATTGATATAGTTGTAAGACTATATTAGTTGAGTGAATTAAGTAACGTGATTGTACCAACCACAAACAGTGTAATTAAATTATCCAAGCAATGCACAGTTGAGCCAACCAATAATGTATTTGCACCAATTAAGCAGCGGAGTTAAATTAACCAAGTAATGTGGTTGTGATTAAATAAATTAAGCACAATACCTATTGTTTTAGATTTTTTTTTCATACCATAACAGCATATCATTGAATTTTCACTAACAAAAACCAATAAAAAGAACGTAGTAAATAATAGGTTCAAACCGCGGAATGCAGAGCACAGACTGTTATGTATAACATAAGTTCAATCTGTTTAGTTCAACCAAAAGAGGCTTAAACACACAATATAGTTGCAACTACATGGTCTCACTGGTATAAACAGATACACGATTGCTACAATCATGACAGTTTTAACAACATACATGTAGTTGTGCCAAACATACTATTTTTTGATACTTTGTTTGATACAACCACATTTGTATTTAGGGCAAATACATCAGTGTTTAACTCAAACATTTTGTATTCAACTACGATTATGTGTTTGGTACAAATACAAACTTTTTATTTTTATATATATTATTTTATTTATTTAGCGTTTATACATAGTAACAAAATGAAAGGAGTTCTTAAAGATATTTAAATAACAATATGTCTCCGACATTTATATGTTTAGCATTTTTTCATTACCGCCGAATTCTGCCATATCAACCCCATATTGTTTTTATTACGCGGGTTAGATTTGCGTCAGTACTAAATCATTTGTGATAAACTATATATTTTGTTGTTTATTAGTATTGAATCAGCACGGATCCAATTATAAAATAGTACTGCATTTGTATTAAATGGAAGTTGGCTCGTATCTGAGTTCTGGCTCAGAGTTTAAAAACAAATGAATCAGTACTGGATCAGTGAGTATTGACGCTAGTATTGTCAATACCGGGCTCTCAAAGGCAAATGCTTGCTGATGATGCCTCAGCGGCTCCTTCGGCATTCTTAGCCACGTGCTGAAATGATCGCCTCCACGTGGGGGGAGCCGGTAACATTTTGCAGCTGCTGCAAGGCGCCGTAGATAGCGAAGGCCGTTGTACGTAAGTCCCTCGGAATATGGATATGGAAGAATATGAATACAGAATAAGAATATGGATATATGGAAGGATGGCAGAGAATTTATGCATTTCTGTCTTGTCCCAAGGCGGCGACGCCTCAGCGGCGTCGAAACAGTGCGAAGCTGATGATAATGCTATACCGAAAAGTAGGATCAGTGACCTTCCTGTTGTTCCCCGTGAATACACGCGTTTCGCTGAGAGTTCCGTGAGCAAGAGCGCTTTGTCGAAATACTGTGGCAGAGCTGGGTATTAATGCTGAATCCTCTTTGAAGGCAAGGACGGCTGTGCCGACGCCTCCGGCATCGGCCAATTAGTGTGTTGTCACTGCCGACGGCAGTATGAGCCACCACTGGGTCATGTTATAATTTTCTATTGTGGTACTTAATCTCCATTACTCGTACGTTTTAGCAACTTCGTTTAATCAAATACGGCATTGGAAATTCTCTATTTATTATACAAATTATAGAAAAAAATCTAGAAAATATGAATGGATTTCATTTACGTAGAAGAGCAAGTTTAAAAGTGAAATGTATTAAAAACAATTTTACTTTCTTCATGAAATATTTCTTTGCGCGCATTTAAGATGGAGATTTTCATAACAAATTTAAATAATGTTTTATTGTTTGTCGTAGGTGATTGGTAGACAAGAATATATTGTTCGACCTATGATGATGGATGAGTCAGCAACTAAAAATGCATCCACAACGCAAAATTTAAGTAATGGCACAGGAACTGAAAATCTTGTTATGGCTGGAAGCAGTGGAGTTGTGAGCGACGCTGCTCTAGCTCACGTTCCAAATTTGACTGAAGAAACCATTCGAGAACACGGAATTTCCCTTCAACACGCAATTCAAAAGGTTAGCAATATTGCAATATTTTATTTTTAATCAATTTTATTATTTACTGAGGTAAAAGAATGTATTGGGTAAGAGAATAAGATTCCGCTGCTTGCAGAGAGATGTCTTTACAGATACTATTTTTGTGTTCGCTGTGGTATTATTCTTGGAATTGAAAGGTGCATGGACAGGCTCCGGAACGCACTAGTTGACATTCTTTCAAACCGTGAACACGGTTTTTTTTCTCGTGTTAAAATTTCAACATTTATACCAAAAAAGTATTATTTGCGGGAAGTATTCATTTATTATTTTATTTCAAAGAAAAGTGCTGCCGAAAGGTATCGTATAATGCTCAAAGTTTATAATGATAATACTCCATCTGAGGCAATTTGCAGAGAGTGGTTTCAAAATTACGATTTTGGCGTAACTGATAAAAATCGTGAAGAGGCACCTAGAAAATTCGAAAGTACAACGGGAATTGTTAGATGAAGATTCAAATCGAAGCCTAAAAGAATTGTCGGAGCAGTTACATTTTGACAGATCTATATTGTAATTCTCGATGCAAAAACTAATCTATATCAATTAAAGAAATATAATTCCGAGAAGTACGTGCCAATAAACCGGATCGATCCCTATGTATAAATATTCTTTGACTTACAAGGTTCTAGATCTATTTTTTTACAGATAAGTTCTTACTACTGACTAGCTATGTGGCGTGAACAGAATGAGAGTTATAGTCTTAAGTTAGTTCATCAGAATGCGGCATAAAGAAAAGATCACCTCTTATTGTGTTCGGTTTAAATAAAGATATTACTTTGCTATGTTACATTTTATTTTGTTCACCCAAAATTCTACAATCTACCGTCCGTAAACGCTTGCAAATGTTATCTTTATCTAAAGATAAAGGCCTGTGGACATTTTTACTCATTTTGTTGTTGTTATAAAAAATTGCTTATATGAAAAAATTAAGCAATCTATCTCAATTTTTTCAACAACAATAACAAATAATAATATAACTAATATAAACTAATATAAAAAACATAATATAAAAGCAATTTTTTATAACAACAACAAAATGAGTCAAAATTTCCACAGACTTAAAAATAAAGATAACATTTTGTTATAATTTTTTTTTTTTTTTAATTTTGTTATGTTATAATAAATCAAATGTAATATATAAAATTCCTTGTATAGATTATAATAAAGTATTCATCGAATAAACAAAAAGATATCTAAAAACAAAAATATATGAACCTAAGAATAATTTTATACTATCTCCTGACAAATATACTTCATTAACTAAAAATATGATTGAACAAGATCACACATTTAGTTATAATAATATTAAAATACTTAAAACAGAGCCTTATTATAAAATAATTGATGATTGACCAATGAAATGATTGATATATTGAAAGAAAATTCTATTAATGACAGATCTGACAAACAACAATTAAAAACTATCTACCATGAGTTATTTTTACAATAAACAATAGTTTTTAATTTGACATTAATTATTGTAATCTTATAAATCCATTTCTTTCCAATTTCATATTTTAGACCCTTTAAAAGAAAACCTTTTAGACATTATGTTCATTAATAGTAAACAAAACAATCCTATAGTATAACGTGACTCTTCTGATGAGGTTCTTGCTAAAAGAAGGAAACGCTGGTTTTAAATAAATGTTAAAATCACAAAAATAAGTCCCAAGGATTTTTATATTGTTCCTAAATGTTATCCTTTTTAATGTTATTGAACAAAAAGGAACGTCTTGGGGATATTGAGAATAATTATTTAATAAATAATTCTCTCATAATTAGAAACATTGTACAGATTTGATTCTGCGTTTTTTCATCAATGGTATTTTTAATTAAATACATAAAAATTTCGTTGAAAAGAGAACCCGTTAGAGTACTAAACTATTGCAAAACAGGCAAATAATTAAACAACTTTGTTTACTACATGAACATTTTGATACAGGGTCTGAAGTAGAGTTTATTTTATCAGCTATTCGTAATTTTACGATGATCCGTAATGTATTCAAAACCACAGTATAATTGACTCGATCAAAGATTTTGGTGAAGTCACTATACACCGTATCTGCACTTGGAATTTTAATTAAGGTATGCAAACAGATAGTTATGAAATAAGATAAGATTAATAGAGGATAATCTTGTGTAAAGTCTAATCATATAATGTAAAACCATGCTGTTCTTCTGCTGCTTCAAAGTTCCAAAAAATGGGTTTGAATTGTTGTGCGATAAGTTTTTCAAAAAACTTCGGAATCGAATTAATTATAGATATTAGTCGATATTTTCTAATATTTAATCATATTTTATATATTGAAAAAATCAGGTCCTAACGCATTAAAGGGTTATGTATTTTTATGGTACGCGTAACCATGAGGGAACTATTATTCAATGAATATCGAAAAAAAGACATTTCGTTTGAACATTTAACATAATTTGACAACACTGTGTGTTTAGAAAATATATTTAATTTTCCTTTCTCTTGCGAAATTTCCGAGACGTTCAGAAATTCATATTCATTTTCTAAACAGTGTCGTCAGTTCTCATTAGACATTTAAAGTGATATCTTTTTTTCGACATTTATTCAATAATCGCGGCCTTGAGATGGTAAAGGTGATAAAATTTTGCAACTTAAATTGTCAAATCTCACCATGGAGAGTATAACTCACTTACTATCTGAGATGGTCAAACAACCTAGTGGTAAAAATGCAACTGGCGCAGTACTTGTACCAGAGATAGTAATACTGGCGCCTTTCCTGGCATTTTAGTACACCAGCACTAACGCGGTATTTATTTATTTAATGCAAATATTAGAAAAATGACGTACAATTATAGTAAAGTGAATTAATGAAAAAGAACGGCGAGGTAAGTTTTTTTGTACTTCTTTATACACGATATTACACTTTATTTAAATTTTACTTTTAAAATGTCTACCTTATATATTAATCATGAATAATATATTATATATTATATATTGAATAATATATTTGAATGATATCCTTGTCTCTGGCTGCGAGACAAGGAAAATCAAAGTCGTCGATGAAACAATTGAGGAATCCTTTGTTTATGTTGACACTCGTCGAGCTCTATTCTGGCACTGTCATTAGAACACACCACCAGCATATACCTATCTTAAAATTTAGAACTCTTTAATTGCTAATTAATTGCACAAAAACAAAATTTATTGCTCTCATTTTTTAAAAGATATACTTGGTGAGCTGGCAAAAGATATAAGCTGGCTCACCGTGGCTCAACATATATAGCCCACTAGCATGAAACAGAGGAATAATTAGAGATATTTAATTGCTATTAATTGCTCTTAATTTTTGAAAAATATACATGGTGAGCTGGCAAAAGATACAAACCAGTTCACCATTAATTGCTCAGTAACTATGCGTGTAAAAATTTATTACTGAGAAACACACACAGAATGACATTTCCTACAAAAATATATAATATAATAAATAAATAAATATATAATATAATAAATAAATATATAATGTAATAAATAAATAAAAAAGTAAATAAGAAAATATTAAATTTTTTTACAACTTTCCGCATGGAAAAAGTAGTCGTGGCCGAGTTTAGGGTATGAATTTTTGCTACGGTGTTTCTCACAGTGTGATCCGGCTTTATTTACGTGTGCCACATGCTCTATCATCCATGGGAGGCTAGTGGCATTTAGGCAGATCCCATGGATTTCTCACGAATATTTTTCGGCTGAGGTTACCAACAACTACACAGTGATGATCATTTTGCCCTTTATTTAGAATTTTATATTTTGAATTATATTCTTTATATTTAAGTATTGTTGTGTATGAAGTAACGGGAATATTTCTGTTTCATCTCTCATATACGGTCGGTTTCATAGTACTGTCTTTGTCGTCTGTCTTATGTTTCGAACTTAGAGTTGAATATAATGTTGATACAGATACTGACATATAGCGACGATAGCGTAGTAGATTAAACTCACAAGCAATAGAAATACCAATAACACAAAACCTGGACAGCAGACAGATGGACCAATTCCTAAACCACATTAACGACATAATCAACACAGCCATAAATATCTCAAGCCCGAAAGTAGGAAGTTAAGATTCCTCAAATAAGTATATCACATCTAGAATCCTAAAATTAAACTCACAGTCATCCCATTAAAGAAAAAAAACAAAGACACACATATTCTTTCAAACTACAGACCCATCCGTCTATTACCGAATTTCAGCAAAATATTTGAGATAATCATTAACGATGTAATATTCAACACGTTAACACAAACACCATAATACCTAACTATCAGTTTGGTTTTAAACACAAACACTCAACAGTATATGCAGTGGGCGTCATGGTTTCAAATATCAACAAATCTCTTCTGAGTAACCACTTTATAGGGGTATGTCTCATAGACTTAGAAAATGCGTTTGACACAATTTGGTTTGACGGCCTAATCTTCAAATTATTAAAATTAAAATTCCCAAATTACATTATTAAAATGTTATGGGTCCATGCTAAGAGAAAAAAATAACAGACTATTACAAAACATGGAAACTAAACATTAATATAGCAAAGTGTGAAACGATACTATTCAGACCTACCATGTACAATATTAAAAGATCCAACTGGAATATCTGGAAAAATTTCCACATGAAAGAAGATCCAGACAGCCAAATAGTAATACCATACAGCAACACGGTTAAATACCTAGAAGTGCATCTAGACGAAAAAGTAAATGTTGTAAAGCATATTAACTTACAGATAGTGAAAGCAAAAGGGGTATACTATAAGGCATTGTCACTCTTCCACTCTCAAAAGGTAAACCCAAAAGTCAAGTTACTATGCTATATGATGTTGGTGAGACCTATCATAACTTACGCGTGCCAAATTTGGTATAATATCAGTCTATCGACAATGGAAAAATTGAGGGTATTAGAGAGAGCGTGCCTTAGAGCAGGCTTAAATAAATTCAAATCACCGCAGTCTGGTTACCGAAAACTTTACTCAAATCAGATTATTTACAACAGCGCAAACATCACTAGAATAGACAACTTCATACTCAAATTAACAAAAGACCACATAGTATCATGTAATGAAATAGAAAATAACACTGCAATAAATGATTTCTACCATCTACATGTGAGCAAAATGGAAAGACACATGAAAAAGGGCTTTGTCCCATTAGATTAGAACTGGGTTGTTCCGTTCCCAATAGCAATTATTGTTAATAATAATATAAAAACCAATTTTGGTGCAAATTCGTTATACAATTAAATATATATAAATCTCCATATAAGGTGATATAAATAATATGGTAATAAGTGAAAGTCGTTCGCATTGTTTAAATATAGCATATTAATTAATATAGAAATAAAATAGTTATTAAATTATTTTATTTTGTCTTTTATATTATAGTTTATATTATATTTCATATTATATATATTATTATTTGTACTTGTTAAAGAAGAATAAGATTTACGTTATTTTATGAAAAAAAGGTTATATAGTAATGGGATACATTAAAATTAAGATATAAGAAATTTATTTTTAAATTTTCATTAATGGATGATAATATTTATTATAAATAAAAAAATGAGTTATTATTTCACCAATTTTTTTAAATTCAGTGTTCATTCATTTCAATTTTCAAATCTCTACTATTACCGAGTTTTCTCCAAACAACGTAATACCTACTAGATCCGCAATAGGAATCATAAGAAGAATGACTTTCTTTTTTGCAAACAGGTTGTAAAACCAGAAATAAAAGAAAAAGAAATTAAATTATATTTTTTGGTAAGCCACTGAAAAAGTGGTAAGTAATAAGAAACCACTGAAATAAAAAGCAAAATTCATTTATTTTAAAAATAAATGGTTGTAATTAATTAAAAACACATATTCATAACATTTCAGTAATTGAAGTTTACTGTTATTAGCATTATGCTAGTATATATTGAATACGTATTTTGTGTACATTTTTAAAAATAGAATTATAAAGTACGCAGAAAAATAATGTATATATGTATACTTATAAAACGATATGAAATTATATATTTCTAAATATATTTTAAATATATGTTTGCGTCCGTAAGATTGCCAAAATAAAACAAAATATTACATCATTTGGATATAATATAAATTTAATTTTACATTAATTTTAAATTAATGTAAAATGAAATACACATTTGATTAAATCTGGAATGTGCCAGTAATATGCCGAACATCATTATATAACTGGAAATTAATTAGCTAAATGACCATTGGCACTTTGCAGAGTTGAAAAACTCTAGAAGAATTAGTATCGTGCCAGTAATGCATAGCAGCCGATGTTTCCCAGTACTGAGCTAGGCTTCCACCATTTTATTGGTTAAACTAAGAAATTTCCATCTCGGAGTGTTACTATATAATTTTAAACTTCTTCAAAATAACAAAAACTGATTGAGAAAGAACTCTTTCGAACGAATGATATACATATATCCTTGATCAGATTGTGTTCTTTTAGTTATAGTGCTTGGACTTTGACAATTCAAAGTTCAGATATGGTATTAAATAATCCTTTGAATATTGAAAATTATATTTGTTTGAATGTTTTAACTAGAATTTAATTCTATCAAAATTTATGACATTTTCAATGACGTCATAGTCGGCGTGCACAGGAAAATATAAACGTTGAAAAAAGTCTTTTAAATATATTCTCTGAAGTGACACTATTTATAATTTTTGTCCGGCTTAAAAGCGAAAAATGGCTGCACTTTGAGCGTAAAATATTGGATCATCTAGCCTTACATTTTTTCATCTACACAGTACGTCCAAAAATATATTAGGAAGTGTAATGTTTAAATAATTTAAATTGGTGATTTTTATTTGTTAATAAAATTTAATTTTTAAGGTTTAAGATGTTTGCAGTTATACAAAAAAGTGAGATTACAGTTCCCTATTGTCCATGCTCAATTTAATATACAATCCAAGTATAGGAATGTTACCCCTTGAATATATATCTACTTTATTTTATATCTAGTTTCATGTTAATTTTCATTTCGTTTTCTACTGTAAACTTTAAAAATTAAAATTAATAATACGGATAAATAAATTGAAAATAATGTTTTCGTAACTTTTATACGTAAAACTTTCTAAGCAAAAATTGGGATAAAATATTAAAAATAAATTAATTGGGATAGAAAGGATTAGGGTATTATAATGACATTTTGATCTTATGACAACCCAAGTAAAAAGTTTGGCCTATATATATATAGGTTGTTTTCTTCCCAAAGACCGACAGAAAGGGGTACACGAGAGCAAAAGACTATCGGCCTATCAGTCTCACATCCTTCCTGTTGAAGATCTTGGAGAGACTTATAGACCGATTTATTAAAGAGGGGTCGCTACTGCGAAACCCACTGTCA
>JABFPK010001340.1:0-11982 GCA_022817445.1 Habroteleia sp. ZL-2020
GTGTGTATGTGGTACACAGACATATGTGCAAGTGTGCGCGCGTGTGTATAGGTGCGTGCGGTGATGTACGTATTAATAAAGGACGCCGCAAAGATGGCAATTGCAGGAGGACGCGAAAGGGAAGATGGGAACGAAATGGAAGGACGCCATCGCGGCGCCACGGCGGCTTTTGGCCCGGGCCGTTTTTGAAGCGCGGTACGTACCTCCCACCCGGTACATGTTAGCCGTCATGTTATTGGCGTCGTGCGTGGCCGCGAGACCGAAACTGGCGTTCTCGTGGATCGAAGCGTGGCTCTCGTGGTATTCGGCCGGCATCGGCATTAATGTTCTCGCTGCTCCTCGTTCGCACTGCCGATCGAGTCAGTAGTAATATAATAATATAACAACAACAACAACAAGCGAATGACGCGACGTGAGCGTTTGCCTCACGCGTCGACGGCTAAATCGACGACCGAATTGCGCGACCAGTCACTTTCTTTCTCTCTTTCTTTTTTCTTTCCTCCGTCTCCTTCTTTCTTTCCGCTACCTTATCGGTGTATGAATCTATCTTTCTCTCTCTTCCAATTCGTTTGTCTCGTTTTTGGTTTAACCCCTCTCTCTCGTGTCACTTCATCGCGCGGCACGTTTCGAGATTCGCGCTTGAATACCTCGTAAACTCGCTTACGGAAATCACTAAACTCCCGAGCAATAGACCTCTCGTCTATTCGGCACAAACGTCAATCGTCACTATCACAACGGGCGCGCGACGCCGTCCAACCGAAAACATGTTCGATCAGAGAGCGCGACTCCTTCGGCCCCGTTCAGTTCTAAAGCTACGCCGCCATCTTCGTACGGACGCGAGCCAACACGAACGTACACGAATCAACGCACGATTGCGATCCGTCTGAACATGTCTTCGGCTCGTCGGTAGCTCGACGCGTTACGACCTCCGAAGTCGATCGAAGAAAGCCGAATAAAGTCGAAAAAAAAGCGCCATTCTTTTACTCTCATTTAAATTCATTTTTAAAGTCGAAGGAAAAAGCGCTCCACCCTGCAAATTGAAACGTACAGTTTTTACTTCGTATGATTCATTGCTTTTTTTATTTAGAGAAATAAATTATTGGTGTTATGATTTGGTCGGAACCACGTGCTTCGAACCATGTTGGAATCTACGACTTTTTTCTTCACAAATTGTAAAATAATTATAAGTTTCTTTAGGAAACAGAAAATAAAAAAAAATAGTTCGAATTATGCACAGTTGAATAAAAAATATATTTTTTGAACTCTAATTGATTTTATTAAATATTTAAGTTAGTATTTATTTTTATATATAGGGTGTTCTATTTTAAACCATGTAACTATAAAATAATATAAGAAATATTGATTTTTTATTTTAGTTTCAAATAAAAGACAAATATTTTCTGATATATTTTAATGCTTTTCATTAAATAATTCTTATTTATTCGACAACATAAATTAATATTAATATTGAATAATATATCATGCTCGTCGTAAACATAAATACTTTAACGAAAGATATCAAAAATGTATTAACGCGTCCTATTATTGAAAAGAATTTTAATTAGATTCTATAATAATAATGACGAAAGTCACTTTTTTAATCATTTTCCGATTTTAACAAATTGTAATTCATTTATTTTGTCACATGACATTCAATATCTAATTTTAATTTGTTAAGCAATTTTAAATTAAATGATATATTCATAAAATTAAAAATTATACATTTTAAAAAGGTAGAATTAAAACCAAAATAAATACAGTTATTTTGCAAATGAGATAAAAATATATATTTAAAAAGAACTATACTTAACTATTTGCACACTATTAACGAATTTATAAATGCTATAATATTTTTTATAATATTTTTAATAACTCGTTTTTAAATAGACGTATGATTATATACTTACGAAACATAAATAAACTTATAATGTTTTTAAGTGTGACTATTTTAACTGTTTTGGAAATATTTAGATCTGAATATGAACTTAAATTACTTATATACTTTCCTTATAAATAATAATTTATGACTTTTAGAGTGATTACGCAAGCAACATGCAGTATACCTATATTATTTACGTATATAAATTTTTTAATGCAGCTTGGATCATTAAAAATGTCGTAATGATGCTTCTTATTCTTCTAAAATTTATGAAACAACGTTGCCACGATTTCAGCCAACGCAACGTTTTGCAATTTAATATTGATATGCTAACAATATTGATTAGCATTAATTTTGTAAAATTGTAAATTTCGAAACGAATTTAAAATAATAATAACATTTATACGAAATGTATATCTAAATAATCCTAAATATTCTAAATATCGCAAAATAACGGAAAAAAGTAATATTTTTTTATAAGTTCACTTTATTAACATGATTTCGTATCCATATAACAATGTTGACATAATATAAAGTATTAAATGGATTTTTATAAACATTCGAAATGAAATTCTTTATCAATTTAAAATCTAGTTTTTGTGAAACATACAAATGACCATGAATAGTTCAATGCAGCAAAATTCATACGATTATAAATTTCTTAACAGTTATATTTACGCGAATAAAAATGTTTCATTTGCCTCCTGTTCACGTGTGAAGAACAAATGGCAAATTAATTGCAAAACTAACGGAAAAGTTCACCTTAGTAGAATATTTCCTCCGAAATAAAAAAATAATAATACAAGAATATTTACATAATGCTATGGATTTTATATTACAAATATTAAAAATGATATAAAAAATACACAATATATGTATATGTATTCTTACAGTAATAAATACATGGCAAATTTCATTGTCATTATTTAATCTTTGATTTCAATATAAAATACATTTTGATATAATTCAAAAGTGTATAATCATAATTTTTATTCAAATCTCTCGATAAAATAGAAGGTAAATTATATTTTTCTTTGATATCGGCAATCAGAATTTACAATGTTAACCATTTCCGAACCCCGTTATGACATTCGAGTAATTTTCATCCTTTGGATAAATTCAATGAAACTAAAAGAATCGCACTCAGGCTTCGCGTGAAGAATGGTTCGAAGGTTGAAATATATTCGACAAATTTTGCGATAACGGTAATGCGATGAAATATTAAGAAAATAACGTTTTAGTCACAGTTTACAATTAAATACATTCGCAAGGATTAAACGTGGATTTAAAAATGACGAATTACAATAGCAATAGCAGATGGAGCAAGTGGCGTTTCATACCGCAACATTATGCTGGTTGATAGGCTTGGTTTGCTCGAAAAGTGTGCTTAAAAAAACTAACGTTAAGCCATTGGCGCTTAATGATAAGTGGAGTATTGTATTATGGCTAATTCGTGATATGCAAGAACTTTTGCTTAATACTGACGTCGTCGATGCTACTAAATTGATCACTAAATTCGATTTGTCTAATGCAAGCTTGAGGAGGTGGAATGCAATTCGACTTCATTCTGCTGAAGTATTGTTTCTAAAGAATCATAAATGATTGCTATTTTCCTTTTATAAATTGACTAAAATGCCAATATATAATGCCGAGGAACTAGGTTCAGGTTATTTGTAAGTGGTATCGCGATAAGTTCTCGACAGTCATGCAAAGTGTTTTTGAACACGATTAGGAAATGTCAAACATGCCAATGTATAGACCATAGCTTGTAACAAAAAGTAGATTAACGTTATTTTTGCTCCTATCTTCGTTGTATTGAGCGATACGTGGTACGCTGCTTTAAAAAAGAAGATAATGTGTGGTTGTGACCAATTTATCAGACGAAGACTTTGAACGCAAAACGAATAGACGGATGATACAATTTTTAAAAGAGATCTTCGAGTTAAAAACGATATGTCCAAATATAATAAGACACGCAATGAGTTTTGCGTTAATTCAAAGGCAAATTGTGGAAGAAATAAGATTTTAACGGAGGAACTGGCGTTGATTTGGCATAATGCAGGTGATGACACTGTTAGAATTGTTATTATTGTTAGAATGTTATATTTTGCAAGATGCAAACTTTGCTTTGGTACCAGATAATGGCGTGGTACTTGAGAATACATTTTGATTAGAATATGATTCTTGTCGCAAATTGCAGATTTATTTAATTATTTTTTAGAATTGTTGTGCCAAATCAATGCCGAGTTTTAGATGAAATTGGGCAGAAGAGATTTAGCTAATGCAGATCATACGGAGAAATAGCGGATTTCTTGTTTTAGCATCGTGAAACCGCTTTTCAATGAAAGGGTTGAAATTGAAGTTGAGTATTAGGGTAGCTGAGATATATAAGGGGCAGGTTAACTTATGTTTGTGCCACCCATGAACATTGTTTTCAATTATAATTGAAATTATAATAATTATTAATACATGATATAATCGTCAAATGATGATCCTTTCAAAACAATGATAAATTAATTGTTCAAAGATCGCTCATTTTTTAATTTCATTGAAATTTTGACTTAACAAATTTAAAATCAAATATTTATGGTTTTGCGATTTAAATAATCAATTAACAATATTACAATAACAAATATAAAAAGGAATCAGATTCTAAATCATCGTAAAAATTTTCAAATTTTGTAAATTTGAGTTCGTATAAATAACAATGAGAAAACAAACTGTTGAGTGAACTAATACGTTATTTGGCAGGATGTAGCTGCTACTTTCATGCATTATTTTCTTATTGAATATTTACTACGAAAATTATTTTTCTGCAACATTGACATAAATCTTTTTGTCTTTTAAAAAACTGATCGAAAAACGGATCACCAATTGCATGATAAATTATTTAAAAAATTATAGACATTCAATTCCTGTACATTTTCATCCTATAAGTTACATTGAAAAAAAATGCTACTCCGAAAAAGGGTTTATGTCCTTTAAATTAGAACAGAGCTCCCTTTATGCAAGTAAATTAATTTCCTCCTAAAGGAACAACGTTCTGCTCAAAAAGAAAGCAATTGGCATTTACTTTTTTTAGTGTAAGCTTTACAGTACTCGAATCACGATTAAAATGTTAATTAGAAATAACACGAATAAATCGAAAAAATCTTTCTGCAATGTATAAAAATTTATGTCAATTGTCAGGCAGAAAAGCATCACTGACCATCAATTGTAAATTATTTGCTAGCATTTTAGAAATACTGAATTGTTGAACGTGTGTGATCGCGTACCAAGTCGCTTTACATATTGTACTGAGATTGTTATGTATCTTTTTCCCGGAATTTACTGAAGAAAATTCCCTTTCTGACTAGCGATTTAGAAAGCAAGACCAGCTTCGGAATAAGTAGTGAATATTTTTTCGATAGAATTAGCATAAGCCGCTGTTCTAAGGTCCAATCCTAAGTTGAATTTCATTGCCGTCTTCATTATAGCCTGCAAGTAATAATGAAATATTAATTTTCAAGGATGAATTGAATAAAACTAATTAGTTATCGCTAAAAATTAATTGATTTAGATAAATTAAATTAAAAAAGTATTGTATTTAAATTAAATTGTATAAAAATTAAAGTTAAATTTACCCTAGCAGATCGTTCCATGGTGTAATCCAAACCAGAATGTACAATATCTTTTTCTGAAGCACCAGAAATACGTTTTTGGAAAGCTTCAGAAGGTGTCACTGGTATTCTACCGCCAACTCGACCAAATCGACGCTCCAACGATTCTTGTACAGATTCTACAAACAAAACAATAGTGTTTAATTAATATTAAAATTACATAAATTTAGAATAACTTGAGAATTTTAATTTTAATTATAATAATCCACATATATTTTTTATCTGATGTACTTATTTAACAATGTTTAAATTGCACACAATATTTATTTACGGGAAATTGATTTATTCGCTTACATCAAATAAATAGTTCAAAATACATACCTAATAAGTGATAGTTAGATTCCCTTTCATATTTGAAAGTCAATCGACCATAAGAAACATGATTTAAATTCTTCAGCCATTCAAAGAAAGAAACTGTCACACCTCCGGCATTGATGTATAAGTCGGGAATGACAAGAATATTTCTATCGATAAGAATTTTATCTGCGGCAGGAGTTGTTGGTCCATTAGCAGCTTCAGCAATAATTTTAGCCTAAAAATTATAAGAAAATGATATAAATGCTACTAAAACTGTGATATTAATAGAAAAGGTATTAAATGTTTAATTTAAATAAATTTAATTTACTGTAAGTAACGCTTTTTCTCGCACAATTTAACTTTTATCGATCTGTAAGTTTCATTATCTTACTTGAATTCGTCCGGCGTTCTCACTTGTGATGACTTTCTCTATGGCTGCGGGGATAAATATATCACAAGTCTCGTACATTAGATTTTCGCCTTCGTATGGTTTGGCTCCTGGGAAACCAACTATAGTACCATTTTCAATACGATAATCTTCCAAAGCCTAAACAATATAAGAATTATAATTTAAATTATTGAAAACAATTTTTTTCTGTCAATGCTTTATTCAACTATACTTTTAAAAATATAATATCAAAAATTTGTTCAATTAAATTGAAATAAAACTGTTGAGTTTTTATTATTAACGTACTTTAGGATCAATGCCGTCGGGATTACAAATAGATCCATCATGTTCAATAATTCCAATGCATGTGGCACCAGCTCGATGTAAATAACGCATGGTGTGTAATCCTACATTACCGAATCCTTGAAGGATAAATGTTTTGCCGCCCCAGCCAGGTGTAGTGCCTAAAATTATTTTTTTATTTATTTAAATATATATAATTCTTTTTGAACAACAAAAATCGTATTGCATAAGCAATATAAATATTAATATACTTTATATTTTTAATCACTCACCAATCATACTCATATAGTTGGCTTCATTGATGAAATTCTCTAATCCGTGAAATACACCTCTGCCGGTAGCAGAAATACGACCATGAATACCACCTTGATTGATAGGTTTACCAGTGACGCAAGCATGAGCATTAATATCCAAGTGACCAATTGTTTTGGCATATGTGTCAGCGATCCAAGACATTTCGCGTTCTCCGGTACCCATATCGGGTGCAGGTACATCAACACCAGGTCCTAAATTTATAAAAATGGTAAATTTTATCATCTTTTTGTTTAATTTTGAATTATAGAAAAATTTAAAAACAGATTAAAAGTTAATTAAATATTTTTAAAAATAAAAAACGAATGCAATTTTTGTAATTTGGAGATAGATGAGTTCGTGAACAAGTATTTTAATTGTTATTTTAATTGCAGTGATAAAATCACCGACGTATTATAAACGTTGTGTTATTTAAGTTGTGTTCGTGTTGTAATGAAATAAATACAATTAATACTTAGATAATATTTTGGTTTATTTTAAAGTAAAGCAATATTTTTCCAACAAAATTAAAGTAAAATGAAATACTTTGTTTTAAATTAAGTGTGCATATGTAAGTTAATTTAATTATAAATTTCAGAAGGAACACACTTACCGATAAATCCTTTTTTAGCTAGCTCAAGGGTAAACCTTCTTGTTATTTTTTCCAGTTCATTTTCAGAATATGCCTTTGGATTAATTTTTATTCCAGCCTTAGCTCCGCCAAATGGAACATCGACACAGGCACACTTAAATGTCATCAAAGCAGAGAGAGCTTTAACTTCATCTCGGCACACATCCATTGAAAATCGAATTCCTATAAAAAATCAATTAATAAATATTCATAATTCTTAAAACAAATTTCATTAATTATTATATATTAATATATATAATATATATATTATAAAAAATTTTCAAAAATTTGTTTGCAATTTCTTTTAAAAATAGTTTGAAATTGATAATATTTTTATAATTTTTAAAAAATACAAATTTGTGCACAAAAAATACTTATTTATACGATTTTTTTTTAATTTTTTCATGGTTTTGTTAGTGACGCCAATCGATGACGCCCACATGTCAGATCTAAATATTTATAAGAGAAAAGTAGTAATATCTCACGTGGAAATAGAACAAAGAAATAAAAAATAAAATAAGTACTTTTTATTAAAAATTATTTAAATAACATATTTTTAATCATTAATATATATAACAAACTATTTTTTTATTTGTGAATAAAAATTATAATATAAAATAAATTAGTTTGTTATATATATTAAACGTTTTATATCAATATAATTAATAATAATTACTTGTATTAAAAATGTGTTTAAAATCAGTTTATAATAAACAAATAATATTAATGTAAATGACTTAATTTTCCTTATTTCTAACAACTAAATTTGTTTAACCATTGCATTGCTATGTGAATAATTATTATTAAACATATATTGATAAAATTTAGATGCATTCGTGATAATCTTAATTGCTCTGTTAAAATGAATATAATAGTAAGGAATTTAGTTGTATTTTAAATATATTATAATATAGTTATAAATTTATAACGTGACTTTTAATGTAAAAATAATCGCGTGAAAGTAAAGCTGTAAATCTCAGAAATAAGGTTTATTACTTAAAATTTTACAGTTAGAGTAACTGTAAATTCTATAGTAAAGGTAACCAAATTATTTATGAATTGAGAAAAGTATATAATATATTAATTTTATTAACTACGTACAAAATAATTTTTGATAACAACAATTATGAAACGCAGTTCTTGTACAAATATTTTTTACGTTTTTGTGCCACTAAAGTGGTCTATTTTTCTCACATTACATAAAGTCATTATGAACAATACTTTAAATTACAACATATTTCCATTATCTAGTATGAAATAGAATAGTATGTTCTTTTTTCTAGTTAATGCTTTTGCTCTTATCGTTTTCGAGGCGTATCTTATTTAACTTATAACAATATACTATAGAAATATAAGAAAGTTTTATAATTTGTATATTAAATTTAATTGTAACAAATATTTTTATTATTAATAATTAATTTAACTAATTATTATTTTATTCTTGATATTTTATAGAATTTTTTTTCATATTACGTTCATATATATTCCATGCTTATTTCATACACAAGTTTCAGTTAAATTGATTTGCAATATATTTTTCTAAAATAAAACTAAATATTTTTTTGAGGTGACAAACTTAGTTGCATTTTAATGGATGAAACTAAAATTTATTAGTAATTAGTGGTACTAATTAATTCTTCATGAATTTCATTAAAATTAATGAAAAAAAAAGTGAGACTTCATTTGTTATATTTTCAATAATTTTACGTTTTAATTAGCAACATGTTTTTCCCATTTGGCACATTTATATTGCTTCTACTTTACCTAAGCATTTTACTTATACAATTAATACAATAATTAATATCTACGTACATATACACAACAAAAAACACTGTGTAAATATACGAAAATAATACATATGACGTCATTGGATTTTATTTTCCTATTCCCTCGTATTCATAAATGCATTTTTTATATATCACGTTACATAACAAAATTGAGCATTAAATAACTCAGTATTTATAATATTTGTTATAATATACATTATTAAAAGAGAATAATTTAAAGTATAATTTGTTGCGTAAAACAGAAAAAAATGTCTTTGCCTTCATATCCTTATAGAAATGTATTCATTAAACTAAAAGATCCAATTAGAAACATATACAATATTTCTAAAATTCCAAGAAAATAGAAGAACTTTGAAGTACTTCCAATAAATTCCCAAATTCATGTACCAAATCATACTAATAACTAATCTAAAATCAAAAATAAATCTAAATCTATTACTGAATTAATATTTTCTCGATTATTCGTTGTTTTTGAAAGAAACTCATTCTAATATTATTCTGAAATGATTGGCTCATTTCCATTAATCTATAGCTATACACCGAGAAAAAAGAATTATGAAAATGACCAACGTCACTAGTACAGCGGGAATATATTCCCATTCATACATTATACGATCTAAGATAGTATTTTTTATAGATTGTTCAAATTATATCCTCAACCAAGATAGTAATTTTGATATTAATTTTCGAGATAGTAATCTGCATGTATTTCACTTGTCCTCTAAAAAACTGTTTGCATCTAACCTTCCTCCAATCTCAAATGACTCCATTTAGTTAGGGTATAATTTATATATATATGGACTCAAAACTGATAGCTATTTTCCACCTGTGGACACAACACACGCGTGATACAAAAACGATAGGACGATTTACGAAATGCTTAGTGGTTCGATATCTCGTCATCAGTTATTCAACGAGGAACTTAACGATTGACGAATACTTGGCACCGAGATGCAAAGAGTGCAGACTGCGTGGCATCATGGGATGCAATCGGGATTATTTCTTAAGAGCCAATTACCGCGCCAATGAGTCATTTGTTATTAAATATAAACAAAGCTCAAAATAATCTATCAGCTTTCATTTATTTCTTTTGCTCGCATTCAATCTATTTAAGATAGTTGTACGAATCAAGTCCGACTGTTTCCTCGTTTTATATTTAAACAAGCCGTTTGTGTTCAACCTGACAATTGACTCAGAAGGAAGAGCGGTTGAAAAAGCATCTGAACATTCTCGCTTGGATCTTAGGTTCACGTGACACTATTCGAGATTGGTGCAGGGTTCACATTCCATGGCGTCGAAATTAGACCATATGATAATCGGTTTGCTGTAAACGAAGTCGTGGCGTCGACCAAGACAAAAATTATGATACCATCCTGAAAGCAGCAAGAAATAAATGTCGTAACACACTATAAAATCGAACCTCGGAATAGCAACTATTTTTAAAAGTAGTGCATACATAACATGTTAGGTATATCATAAAGTGGAATTATCTAACCGAAGAAAACAGAGGAGTGAGTTTTGAAAACGAAATTATTGTTTGTGTCAGAATTTCAGAGACGATTGAGGGTACTTCATGAATATAAAGTAATTTTGATCTGATTTTTAACAGAGATTTAATTATACAATGTAAAGGTAACGAGTTAGCCTATAGGCAATGAATATTCGTGAATATTAAACAATATTATGGTAATTTTACTATAATATTCATGCGAATATTATTGTAAAATTCCTGCAACATTTAATATCCGCTGATGTTTCATAAAATAAGTCGATCGATAAGTGGTAATATTGAATAACTAGTGAGATTCGTAAATGACGATTGTGGCTCGGGGGTAAGGTGTCGGATTTCCACTTCAGAGGCTCGGGATCAATTCCCAAATATATGGATTTTTTTTATTTTATTTATGTAATATGAATACAACTGTAATATTAATATAATACTAAGACAATATTTTTTATATTGCTACAATATTATAGTAATATTCACTGTTTATAGGGTATCTTATCCCAACAGAACTATTTTTATTGATTTTTCATTATCTCTAAATAAAAAAAACGATGAAAGAATTGTTCTGTCTGGAAGATAAGACATATATATTATCAATATAGTTTTACTTTTTCTTTAAGAATTTTATATATTATAATATATAAACAAAGTGTAGATGGTTTATAAGAAAGAAACGTCAATCATAGCTTTACGACCTCATGTGAAGTTGATTGCAACAAATAAGTATCAAGTGTAACCGTTTCAATAGTCAAGTTTATTAAGCTGTGAAATATGTCACGATCACGATGCAAATTATCGTGACTCATCTTTTAAATCAAATGAAACTCTTCTCTCACAGGACACGTAGGCAATCAAAATATATTTGACAAATGTTCAATGTAGAAATGATTCAATTACCTTAAATGATAATCAAAATAATAATTAATTTAAGTTTGTTAATTTTGCTGCAAAAATGTTGTACAAAATAATTAATAAAACAGAATAGAAAATTAATTTATTCCATTAATTACTTGCATTATGCAAATAAAATACGATTTTAGCAATTATCAAATACCGAGGGAAGTGATTAGTTTTTACAAGACCTACAGATATAGACAATTTCTTGATAATGGATTTATCAACTTTAAATGAAGGTGACACGAACCCAAAGAAGCTTAGAGATCTTGTGCTTTACAATTATAACATCTCTATCTATTCTTCCTTTCAAAATATATCTGCAATTAACAATAAATAACACTGT
>JABFPK010001342.1:0-10522 GCA_022817445.1 Habroteleia sp. ZL-2020
TTACAATAAGTCCCAAAAAATGTTATTATTGTTCCTAAGGGTTCCCCGCTCTATAATAATTTAATAAAAAAGGAACGTTTTGGGCATATTGAGAATAATTATTTAACTAATTATTCTCTCATATAATTTAAATTATTGTTTGAATTTTGGGAAATGGGCTTGCAGTTTTCAGAAAAGTAACATTCAGCGTTCCATTGATTTTTCAAATTTCAAATAGATATTTGTAGATACTTACAAACATTCGTCGATAATGATGTTTGAAATTTGATACAAATTTTAAAGATAAATTAGCGGTGACTAATAGTATTTTTCCACTTTCCATTAAAGCACGATTCTATTTAATTTTCAAATGTCTTCTTGCACTTTGTTGGTGTTTTTGGTAATACTGAAGGTGAACTAACAGACGTTATATTTTAAACATGTTTTCCAATATATTTTTTAAATTGATTACGAATATAAAAATATTCTTTACCGTTTATCTTCATTTTTTACTGCCCTTATAAAAATTTATATATGAGGCATATATTTTTGTGGATTTCTATTTATAGCTGCATATATGGCCCATATATGACACATTTATGACACATATATGGCACATATATGGATTATCTTACATATATGTTCATTTATGCATGGATAGTTCAAAATTATTTTATCATATTTTCCAATTAAAAAAGAAATTAGAATTGTCGAATCGATTTTTATCCCTCAATATAATTAACAGACTCAAATAGTACATTAGAATACACATAGGTCTTAATTGGACAAATAATAGTATTCATTGCGAACATAAATAAGGTTTAAGTTTCTTATCGATTGTGTTCTTCGCACTTGAGATAGTATTGTATTCGGATACATTAATTTGAAAGTAACAAATTTTATTTTATATAATGAAAAATATATAAAATATATAAAGTAAAATATAATTGAATACATATGCATATGTATGTATATGTAAATTTGCATACATTCGGTATATATTTACATGTTTTAAATTTTCATAGTAATTAAGATTATTAGTGTTTATTTATTTTACGTTATTAAGCCCCATAAAGTTTGTTATTCACCTCAATTTTATTAATTAACCCAAATTAAAAAATTAATAGATAAATGTTTTCCAGCCAAGATTTCATAATTTACAATAAGAAATTATTTAATATAAACAAATAATATTTATTTACTTTAATAAAATCGTTAGTACGGAATTAATAGATGTCATTGCGTTTTCATTCGCGGCTTTTAACAGTTTTGGTTTCGAATAAAAATGTTGAGGTTAGAAAAAGTAGCTCTGTAGTCTCTACGAACATTTCCAGCGCCAAATTTTGTACTCAAACAGCATTACAGTGTAGAAGTGAAAAGTTGACTGGTTAACAGCAAAGTTCATTATAGAAGATAAAGAACGTCGCATTGAAAACGAATAAAATAAATCCCGCGGAAATAAGCGGCATACAATCTTTCTTCCCGAATCTGAAAGATAGATAAAATTGCACATGCAAAGAACGTGTTCGATATTAGATGCACATCTAATCAATTTAGAAAACCTTTCGGTCTGGCGGAGAAAAGTTCTTCGATTTCCTAGAAATAAATGGCACAAACCATTTCTCTATCAATCGGCAAGATCGATCGGATTGATCAGGAAAAGAAACTGGGAAACGCGGAAGAAAATATAGAGATACTGAGGTTCCAATAAGGAGGCGTTATTTCGGATTGGCGAGCTCGAAATTACACTTCTCGTGTCCCGGAAATATCGTTCGCCATTGTTGGCCGAGTTCGCGGTCGCGAAATTTTCATAATATTTTCGTGGCGGATGAACTCGGTCGTGCCGATTGAAACGACGCTCACCGGCAACGTGTAATTTATGTCCGAGGGTGAGTCGACTCCTCTTGGCATTGTTACACTACCGGGCCAGGAAAATCGCTAGAAAGTACGGCAAATGTATACGAGATGATCGCGCATACGACTATTTGTTTGCGTGTAACTGCACACGGAAGTTTTGCGGTTATCGGTGCTTTTATTGGCTGTAAAAGGTTTGTTTATTTGATATCGCGGAATAATAAATTTGTCGCGGCGTTTGTAATTTCATACGCGACGTTTTTTCCACGGAGGAAATCGGTTTGCTTTTGTTGTCGGCGTTACGCTAGTGGTCGAAGAAATCGAAAGTTCCAATTGGGACGAGCACATCAATTAATGTACCTTTTTGCACACGCTCCTTATATGCTAAATGAGCCGATATTATTGGCACGGTACGATTTAGTGGCCCTAACCAACTTCGGACCTCGATCATCTGCCGATACGCTAGAGGCGCATGTCTCGTTCCGACCGATAAATATGGCGGGGAACAGTTTCTGCGGTTCAGTTTGGATGCGTGTGTCTGTGAGCCGGTCGGAACGACACATTTGCCATCTCACGGAATGTTTACATTAAGAGATCCTTTTGATATCGCAGTTGGAATCGGCAAAATCGCGTTCGTCTTTATGAGCCTTTTGTATCAAATATTGTAATATGCTCCAGGTTTATTATGGTTCATTTTGTTGCTCCATATATAATCAAATAGCACAAAAGTAACATTTATGCAGCTGACGTAAACAAAAGGGAAAAAGGGTATGAAAACTTTATACGTGTATAGATTTCAAACTTCTGCTGCTGCTGGTTTGATTGATCGAGTTAATTACATTGCGTTCATACGTGCAGGTGTATAATTATTTATAAATTAAACGAAACGATAAAGGGAATTACGTCTAAACGTCGTTTAGATTCAAAGATATTTGCCATTTTCTAAATGTGTATCGGGCTGTCATCTTTGTTACAAGCAAACTTAAATTTTCGTATCAGATCGTTAGTTGTTTTTGATGTTTGAAAGTAAGTGCCATAAAAGTTGAAGATTTGGTTGTGATTAAGTGAAATTTATAGTATACAAATAGTAAAGTATTGTATACAATTTCGAAATATGCACAGTAATATTCTCAGAAAATAGTAGTAAAATAGGCTGTAGTAAATCTAATTCCTCTGTTATTATCCTAAATTTACGTAATTTGAGATTATTATAATCTTTTACTTAGAAATTCACTTGCAGAAATATCACATAAAAATTGTCAATTTTCACATATGATGCCATATATGATGCCATATACATGAACTAAATCCATATATGTGCCATATGTATCATATGTGCCATATATGTGCCAAATATGTAGTTATAAATTGGAATCCACAAGCACATATCTCCCATATATATTGTATTAGCTCACATATATATTCCATATATATATATTAATTTACACATATGTCCCATATATGTATTAGTTCGCATATATGTGCCATATATAATGTCACATATGATGCTACATATGATGCCATATATGTTGCCATATATGGTACTATATATGTTGCCATATATGTAGCTATAAATGAGAATCCACAAGCATATGTGTCCCATACATGCATTAGTTCACTTATAGGTGACATATATGTCCCATATATACATTTTTTCATGCGACTGAGTGTACCATCTAACATAAAGGTTTATAAAATTCACTTTTACTATTATGAAATTTCAAAATCGGTAGCGTGTCGAGTGAACAATTAACATTGCAGAGCATGGAGCATACATTTGCAACATAAAATTTTAAGAATATTTACGGTCAAATAACGAGTGTGATAATTAATATCAATTTTTTGTCCAATTATGACGATCCGCGTCAGTTTAATTAACGTGATTCAAAAGTTTCGAGCGTCGCAACAAAACGTTCAATGTCTAATTAAATGTCATGTGCGACTACTCATGCGCACGAAATTGCACGGTCAGATGAAATACAATCGAACGGAAAACGTCACGGCGCGGATTCCGTGCACGTCAGTGAATTCCATTTGTCTCTCGTGAATATCCTGGCTTTGCTGCAACTTTGTCTCCCCGGCTCGAGTGCGTACGTCATCCCCGATTTGACCTTTATTTTGCCATTGTGGCTATTCGATTTATATCTGCTGATATAAGGATTATTTTTATGACAAGTGACGTATTTGCGAGATTAAAAAGCAGAGTTTAAATTTTATAATGTTTTCTTTGTTGAATTTTAAACGAAATTGTGTCGCGAGAAAATTGAATCTCGTTTAATATTTCATTAAGCAACTCGCGTATAAATAGTAAACAAATTTAAGTTGTCTAGCATAAAGGAAAAATATTTGTGCTATTAATTTTGATAGGAAGTGAAAAAAAAGCAAATAATTAAAGTCGAATGTCAAAAATGCTTGCCTTAAGTATGAACAAATGAAAAATGAGAGATGCACGAACCAGTTTTAATTAAACTTCCTCTTCCTTATCTCGACTAAATGGGTAATTGGTTTTACTAAGTTTATTACTTCCCAAATTTACAAGGGTTGTTGAATTATCATTATCATTATTTCATTCAAAGATGAGAGATGAAGATTTTTCATTTATAGAGGAATAATAAATTATTTTTGTGGCCATAAAATCTGCCCGAAATTCTGAATGATGCAATTGAATCAATTTACAATTTTAAGTAGATCAGATTTGAATGAATTCTGAACTGACTTTAATAGTTTGCCTAAATTGTTCAGCTGGAGTTTGTTTTAGTTTGAGATCAACAAATATGGATTTATGGTTAAATAAAAAGTTCTTCCGCTTTGGAGTTACCTATGTTAACAGCAGATTATCCGGCTGACCCGAAAAGATAGTGATAAAATTAAACGCAAAAAATTTGGGAAGGAGTTATCGGTTTTTGTATAGCCCAAAGTAGAACAATTTCCTCTTATATGTGCGATTACGTTTCGATTACAATGAGATTTATTGGAGAGGTAAGATTTTATGAACGATTAGTATAAAAGTTTATGTTTGCGTTTGAATTTTAATGTGCCATAACATTTTATTTTTCTCCTTATATATATCTACGGAAATAAAATTTAAATTTCTACCGCAATGGAATTATAATTTGATAAACAATTTACACGCACAAGTTTTTCTTTAATCAATTAAACAATTGATCAAATAATTTTACCCAATTTTTGAAAAATTGATAATGAGCCAGCTTCGATTTTTTGCGAAATTATTGTTCGTCGTTATTAACTACCGATCGCTGATAACAAACAAGGGAAAAATTTTATATAATGGCATATACGCGACATAATGCCACATATATGCAATTTTGGTGAATATTTTTATTGCACATATATATTATATCTTACATGCCCCATATATGTGAATTGAAACAACATAAGGACTTTTGTGATGTAAACCTGGTAAAAATGAAATTGGGTTGGCCACTTTACAAACGTGGCCCTGGTCAGGATGAAGCATGTAAACGGGATGACAGTTTTCCTTGTCGGGCCCACACCAGGTCCATAACAAATAACATATCAGGCCCCGAAACCGCACGTAACGCCGGGCAATATAGTGGCCCCGAGCAGGAATACCCTATAAAGGGCCTTGATATGGATTTACTTAAGGGGCCATGGCTGAATACCTTCAGGTAATCATAAGACGGTTAACTAATTTGAAGCAAATAAAAATATTCTACCGGGCCCATTTTAACGCCAAATGTGGTTAGGAAAATTGGCTTCCCGATCGGGGCCAATCTCACGCCTGGCGTTAAAAATGCATATGTGCATATGGGCCCTGTGCTGATGGCGTGAGAACCAGTTCAGGGACACTTTTTAGTCCGGTCCAAATTTCTGCTAGGGATATATCATTTTATATGTACATTGAGAAAAAAGTTAGTGTAAGTTTAGCAATATTTTCTAGCCCAACTTGGGTATACTTGAATTATATGAATATCTGATATAATTTCTAAGATAATTTTCAATACAAATTGCACTTTGATTCATAATTGATGAACATAAGCCAGAAAATATTGCTAAACTTACACTAATTTTTTTCTCAGTGTAACATATAAGTGGCATAAATGTGGCACATCTAAGCCACTTATATGGCCCTACATACAATTTTTACCAGGGCATTTTCAAGCCTAAACCCGATTACGATTTAATGGTGTACGAGTTATCGAATGTCAACGTCGAATCACGAGAAAGTCGCACATCTGCTCGCAGTAGCGCGCGATGAAAAATCCTCTGCTGCACTAACGAACGGAAAAAAGACAGGCGAAAAAAGAGCAGCGCTCTTTCCTCGACGATATTGCGCAGAATGAATGCCCACGGGAAACCGACACCCGCTTCTACTAGCTTGTTAGAAATTTATGTTTATCTCGCGCGGTGTGTTCGTCATGCAACACCTACGAATCCGCGAAAGGAGATACGGTACGGCCTACTTCGCATCACATTGTCCATTTGGTTTCTCATAAACATCGATTCATCGGCTCGCAAATCGTCAAAGTGTCGAGCGCCAATCGGATCTTGTTAAATCTTTGCCTTAATATTGTCTATCGGTACGCGAAGAGTCCGTTGGAAAGCGGTAATAGATCATGGCAGAATGTCGGAAGGGCGTGCTATTAACGTCAAAAATAGGGACTTTTATACGCCTTGGGGGTTCCGAACTAGCAGATTTAAGAAATTGCTTATTGCGACGGAAGCGAACACCAAATTGGATTTGAAATCGCATTTGAAAAGCAACAAATTTTGCCGCCCCTTTGGGACCGGGACAGGGATATCCGACTTTCGAAACCGTAACCTGATCAAAGCTCAAATATATAAGTTATTGCTGATAATTTCATTGTTCGTTACTTTTACAACAATGCTTATTCAGACGTATAAATGCAATCTGTGTGTAATTTACATTTCTTTCATACTTTCGTAGAAAACAAATTTCCCAAGTCGGATCAGGATTGGAAACGCGCGTGACCAGGTTTGATCGGATCTCTTCTTGTAAAATGTTACAAGATCATGTTTGCTTTAATCTAAGTGATGTATATAGCAAATGAGAACTGATCAAATCGCAAGCTATTGTGAGAAATAAAATTGGTCAAATAATAGATTAGTTCAATTTGTTCTGATGCTTTAAGAATGCATGTTCCAATATCCCTAAGAATATAATCGAATTCAATGAAACTGTAGGTTTATAAACATTGGTTTAGTTACATTTTCAGATTTTATTAAGGTGCGTCAGATCGGATTAAGACTGTTTTCACTAATGATTAAGTGTGATCATATATGTAAAAATTTAGTATGAATATAATATTATTTAAAAGAAAGAAACAAATAATTAAAAATACATCTTTCAAAATTTTTTATAATCAATAATCATATTTTAAAAAGAAGTAAAACAAAAATGAATATATATAATTAATAATATATAATATAGCATTAATTAAAATGTATAAAAATACTTATTACGAAGATTCATTTTATGTTTTAATACCTAACATGCTAATTTTGAGGAAGAAGACACAAATTTCATAGTAAAAATAAAATTTAACATGTTTCATATAAAAAATGTAGACAAAATCTGACAGTTATTTACATTCGAACGTCATTTAAACGTGTAAGGTCGCGAGTTCGATTCTCGCTTGACCACGTTTTTTACTCGGCAAGTAACAAGCGGGATAGAAATTTTCGATATTAAATACAGTTTAAAAAAATAAATAAAAGTAACAATTAATATATAAAAATAAATGCAAAATAAGTGATTCCTTACATTACGTCTTGCAAATGGAACCAGATCAGGTGAATTCGATCAAATTGAAACATGATTATTTTTAGGTCTAAATATCTGAATCATTTCAGTTTATAAAAGATATAGTTATTTCCTTTTCAAAAAACATATACTATTGCGTTTCTGTCTTTATTCTTCCTTTCATTAGCTTTTTCAAAGAATCATCGATTTGTTCAATCATTATTCCATTTAGCACTATAAATTTTATTTCAAAACCTTGTTTTAATTACCTGGTCTTTGTTTTAACAGCGCATATGTATAAAATTATCCCGTATGTTACTGACACTCAACAAGACCTTTACTTTTATATAGTTTAACGTATCTCTTCAAGGCGACTCGCGCAATTAATTAATGGAATACCGATGACAAGTGACAGGTTGCTATTATGGTAATGCGCCTTAGAATTTCGTGGCTTATGTAATTCCTTTAGCTTCGCTCCAACGTGGGATCGCACGCGGGCATCCACTTTTTCCCGTACCGCATTCAATAATTTATGCAAATTTCCGCGAGCTGCAAACTGCAATGGCTCGAGTTACTCGATATTTTCGGCAAGATGGGTCTTCTCGTTTGCCTGATTTGGCTTGGTGAAGCATGCCTCAGAATTTTGCTCCGGGTTCACAAATAAACAAATTAATAATTTCCTGGAAGGTATATAATTTATTATTAAAATTTAAAACATTTTTGGCTTTCATTTTATGCATCCTTTTGACTTATTCATTTTTACGATTTTGAAAAAAACAAGTATACTTTCTATTTTATTACAGAACTTATCATTCTTGATAATTGTATTTCGAATCAATTTTTATCGTTATAAATAATTTGTCAGTTTCATGACTTATTTTCAATTTTCCTGGTATAAATGACGCAATTCATCAGTTTATTAGTCAGAGTCATTTTAATGTCATTAGGAAATGAATAAATTTATTACGAAAATCTTGTAGATTGCTTTTTCTCCGAAATAATGAATGAATACATTAATTTTCATTTCAACTTCAAACAATAGTATAATTATGTTACAAATTTATTTCCCGAATATTTTATTACCTTGGTTAAAGTCAAATAATATTCATTTCTCAATTTATTTAAATATATTTATAAGCTGTCGCTGTTTTTAATGTGGATGCTATTGAACTTGAATTTGTTTAAAGACGTACTTACAGTTCAGAATCGCAGGGTCAACGTCATCAAGTGCGGCTAATTTAAATCGCAGAATACATCTGCTTGTGCAGCGTTCAAGAGCATAGACGTCTGAATGACTTTCCTATCTGTCCTGATACATAAAAGAGTTCGCGGAATTGCGCTCGACGAGACGTGAACTAAACTGAGACGGCTCTTTCACGAATTTACACCGCTTTGTCTTCAATTGCGAGACATTATGTTTGAAACTAATTAATTAAAATTTTGAAAATAGATCTTATTTATAAAAATAACCACTATAAAAAAATAAATCGAATTTATTTCCTCTTCATAAAACACATTTTTTCGTAAGTATTCAATTATATTATCAATTTTCAAAATCAAAACTAATATAAATTTTTGAATTTGGAATATAAACATGCAAATGAAACTGTATGATATTTTTTATTCAATAATCTTTTTATTTTTGATCAGTTGTTGGGGAAATAAAATTGTACATCTTTCGTGCACTAAGAAAATGTTATTGAATGAAATTTTTATGCTGTCAGTGGATTGTACAGTATAGAAAGATGTTCAACATAACAGTCCTAGACTGCATAAACCTTCCCATGTAAAAATTTATATATGGAACATATATGGCACATATACGGCAACATATAATATGTCGCATATATAGGAACATTTATCTCGCATATATGACAGCATATATGGGATATATGTGAGACATATATGTCGCATATATGACAGCATATATGGGATATATGTGAGACATATATGTCGCATATATGACAGCATATATGGGATATATGTGAGACATATATGGGATATATATGAGACATATATGGGATATATATGAGACATATATGGGATATATATAGATTAGCTCACAAATTTATTCATTTTTACATGTGTGTATACTGTAGCACTGTTATGGAAAATTTTATTGTCACTATAACGTTGGGAAGATATTTATTTAATACAATTATTTGTATATAAAAAACAATGATTTGTGGTTATAGGCGAGTTATGCGAAATAGTTCCCCAATAATTAACAAAATACTTTATTTAATAAGTTGATATGTGGCTATTCGAGACGTCGCAGCTTTTACAAAGTTTTCGCTAAGGCGTCGAAAAGCTAACTAATTAGAAAATCGTCGTCGAAATATAGAAACTTATTTCGCATCTTTGTTCGGGACAAAAGAAGTTAAAACCATATGTGCCGGAAAACCTTTCGCTTAAGTTTTCAATTCAAGGACAAGAAACCCGGAAATTTTGTCGCCTGTATATAATTTGACGAGACGTGATTTATATTACTTATTCTTTGTTTTGGAAGTTTTTGATTTTTCTCTTTGTTTTGCTCTGCGTGATGTTGTGTAGGAATTCAAAATACTTCGAAATAAATTATCAAAATATTATTAGCTAATTTCGACAATTTTAAGGAAAATTATATTACCTAGAAATAAACAAAAAAATAACATCAAAAATGCATAATTCGTCAAAAAACAGTCTTCGTAAAAAAAGAAATGACATTAATATTTTTTCGAAACACAACGAGAATCGAAACAGATCATTAGAGCTCGGATAATGGAACAATGAGGTTTCTAACCGTACGCACGGTAGGATATAATACTCAAGATTGCGCGAAAATCATTGTTCCGCGCGAATCGACATTGATGGCTGATTAACGCGCACAATTATGTAATTTAACGAAGCGTGAAATACGCGTGTAATCGCGGAATTGTCGAAAAGAGTAGTCCCGCTCCGGCG
>JABFPK010001344.1:0-11978 GCA_022817445.1 Habroteleia sp. ZL-2020
GAGCAGCACTTCGATTCTTACGAAGACGTCCGAAAATGGCTTGAAGAGTGGTTTGCCTCAAAAGAAAAAGAATTTTATTGGCATGGTATTCATAAATTGCCCGAAAGATGGAAAAAATGTATAGTTATCGAGGGCAAGTACTTTGAATAAATTTGTTTTTGCTTTCCATTGAAAAAAAATGTGTTTTTCTCATCAAAAAACAGCGGATTTAAGCTTGTACACCTGGTATTAAACTGATAAGTTCTGATAATTTTTTTAATAAATTTGTTACATAAATTAAAAAAATTAAATTGTTGGAAAATAGTTTTCTCACCATTGGCAATTGACTATGATTATTAACAATATGAAGACTATGAACTTCGATTACATTTGGCAAAAGTGGTTTTGGATACCCAAAAATATGATTGTTTCCTAATATTATTAAACTGAAATTATTTTGAATGTTATGTATTGATGTATTTGGAACCAATTTTCTTGCTATTGATTCTGCATGGGGCAAATGAACAAATTTAAAATATATTCTACTCCAAAAAGTGTAAAAGTAGTTCCAAATTTGTTCTAGCGTGTTCATTCTTTCGCTAAATGCGTAAGCCATATCAGGATTTAGTAACGGATCATCTGGATTACCTAAAATTAGCCGTAAATTCAGATAGTTAACAATATTTCAAACGTTAAAAATGTTTATATACATTTAAATTGCTTTATTTTTATTGGTATTCTAACTTGCTCTTCTACCTAATTTTAATTAGTGTATCTACTAAATTTCCTTGCAATAATTACCTTATATTACATTTCTCTTATAGAATATGTTATTTGAACTAATTCTGTATTATAATAGTAATTTGTAATATAATTAATATAATGTTTTAATGTATCGCATTTATTTATAATATTATGTAGGAAACTATTTTTTACGAATTTTAGATCAAGAGAAATAAACTCTTAATATTAATATGTTTATATTATTATAAATATCAGGCATTTGTGATAAATGCACATAGATTTCTCGAAATTAAATTATCTATAATTGCTAACTAACTAATGGAAACGTGGCTAAGCAAAACTAACTAATCGAAATAAAACATAAGCGCGTCGTAAAATGACTGAAACATAAGTCTGTCGTATGAGATTACTGAACTATGAATCCTTCTTACCCTTTTAGAGGGTGGATGTTGGTTAATTTTATTAACCTTTTAAATATCTGGAATATGGACTTTAAGAAAAGTTTTCAAGAAACAATTAACGGAAAGACTACGTTACCTTATAATAAAAACAACTTATGCTAACAAAAGAATACAATATTTAAAATAGCACACTATGATTAAATACTATTAAATGAATTAAAAATATTTACCAATAGAATCCATGACATAAGGTAAATTGCCAACACTTAGAAATCCAACTAAAGGTGGAAAATTGTAATGATGAACGAGTGAATAATAACATTGAAACCATAAATGTTCAATTACAATTACATCAAACTTTAAATTTCTGGAACTTTTAAAAGTTATTATTAATAAAACTAAAATAGTGCAATGAAAGGTGCACAAAATAATAACTGAAGAGTACACTGAGAGAAATATGGATAGTTAGAATAACCATCTTTATATATTTAAAATAAAAATAGTTATGATAGCCATTATAATGGTTATATAAACTATTTATATGTTTACAGTACCTATTTTGCATGATATCTGTAACCATTCTTATATATAGTGAAATTCCAGTCTAACTATATTTAATGGTTAAAATTACCATTAAATATTGTTACATTAACCATATTCTGGATGAGAATGTCACTTACTGGTATTTCAACGAATGAAGTCGTTTTTCGAATTTAATTTATTTCATTGTGACAGATTTTGATTTGCATCATCGAATATGGGATTATTTTAAAAATACTATATCTAAATATATAACTAATAAATATAGAAAATATATTTATTAATTTAACATATTTGTTAAAATATATTTTTGTAATATATCTCTAATGAAATAATAAAAAAGAAATCCATTGTATACATTTACATAGTAAATTAATATGTGTCATGTCATAAAGTTATAAATTTTAATTTTATTATTTTACACTATAAAAATTATTACGTTATTAGTAAAATGGTGAGATTTAAAATTCATTATTTTAAATGGTTACAGTAACCATTATTTCCTCTGAGCATATATAATGCAAAATTAGTAGTGTTAAAATTAAATAGATAAATATTTTGTTAGTTTTCTATTCCTTCGAAAGCTAAAAATGATATATTAAATTACAATTACTTTTTAATCCTTATTATTTCATTTATTTTATTATGAAAAATATTAAAAACGTACATGATTCTATACAAATTAATACAAACATGTTTTTGAATAGAATATATATATACAGGTTTTTATTTGAAAATTAATATTAAGATTGTTGGTGTGCGAATGTGAGAGAAGCAAAGGGAGAGTAATAGGCAGAAGGAAAATACTGTGAAAATGGGGGAATTGATAAAGGGTTTGGAAAAGTTAAAAGAAGAATGGAAGAAGAAGTGGGAAAAAGAAAGTGAGATTGAGAGGGTAGAGAGAGAGAAAGAGATAAATAAGTTGAGACAAGAAAAAGATGAGGGTGAAAAGAAAATTGGTCTGATGGAAGAAAAATGGAAAGTATTGGAAGTGAGAATAGGGAATATAGAAAGAGAGATGAAGAAAGTAAAAAGGGTGAAGGCAGAGTATGAGAAGGTTAGAGAAAAGAAAGAAAAAGGATATGAGATAGAAAGAGGAAGGAATTTGATAGCTAGAGTGAAGAGAGAGGTAGGATGTGGAGACGTAGGTCATTGTAGGAGAGTGAAAGATTTTGTAGAAAAAAAGTTACGGATAAAGCTAGATAATAAAGAGATGTTAGTTATTGGAGGAAATTGGGAAAAAGTGACAATAAAAGTGAGGTTAGGAAGTAAAGAAGAAAGGGACGACATTTTAAAGAGAAAGTGGGAAATAGGATGGACCGAGGGGCTAGCATTGATGGCGGACAAATCATGGGAAGAAAGAGTAAGGGAGAAAGAAGATAGAGAGAAAAGGGAAGAGGCAAGAAGAGAATATATGGAGTGGATGGAGGAGAGCTGGAGAGTTTGGATTTCGTGAGAGAATGTGAAGGGGACAAGAAATTGGACAAGGATGAGGAGGAAGGAGGACGGGAGGAAGAAGAGAAAGTTGGTTACAGGAGGAGAGAAACGGGAACGAAGAGGACAGAGTGAATGGCCTGGGATCTTGGAGCTTTATGAAGAAGTTATGTTATTATTTTGAAATCAGGACATTTTTATGTTTATTGTTTTATGAGAAAGTGAAATATTTTTGAAGACAGACAATTTTGGTTTTTTAGGAACTAGGTAGAAACGTAAATTGGAGAAAAATATAAAGTTTTATTTCTGCGTATTTTTTATTTTTATTTGTTTATGTTATAACTAAAGTGTGAGTGGTGTAGGTCAAAAGAGGTTTTGTGAGGCGATGCGGGGTGCCTAATGCCCGTACATTTTGTAAGCCGAAAGGCAAAAAAATGAGGAAATAAACTAGTATTATATATATAATATTAAGATTGTTTATTAAAAATATGTATAATATTATTAACCCTTGTGGCAAAATGTGGATAATTTTGTTACGTTTGCGGCGTTAATTTCTACATCATATACATTTAAATTTGCAGTTTTTACATTATTCTTTATTGAAAGAGAAATAATTAGAAACTAAATTTTCTTTTTTGATTAAAAATGCTTAAAAATTGAAACAAACTCTAGCTTTGTGCTAATATTATTCATCTGTTACTTATATAATTATGAGTTTTTCGTAGAGATTTAAATTCATCGCCAGTATATATATGCTGACCTGGGTAAAATGCTTATTTTTTTAATTGTGTGAGCAATTGTCAAAAGTATTTGGATGAATAGAGTCAAGATTCAAAATAATGTATTATATTAGTCGAGAATTATTCAGAAATTATATTTATGCACTAAAAACGCAAATTGTTAAATAAATATTTCATCCTTATGTTTAGTTTATGTTTCAAAAATGTGAAAATTAGGCATCGGCAATTTGTGAACTTCGTTGAGGTACGCCATTTTTCGAATTATTCGCGATATCCCTTTTTACAACGTTTTTCTGACTCATACCTTTTCGCAACCAAATTGTAAATATACATTTATTCTTTTAACAATATATATTATATTATATATATAATTAATGTTTTTATTTAGAGTAATATCATGGTTATGGAGTCCTGAGTTTTCTATCATTGAATAGCTTTTGAAAAAATATGAGACACGTATTTTCTTAGATTTTGAAATTTCCGGGATTTTTCCCTCATTCTTTATAATAGGATATGAATAATTTAATACTTACAGTAATTCTTTTATTTGATTACTCAAAAGTTGTTTTTCGCATAATTGGTTAGCATCATTCATATTTTTTCGCAAAAGTGAAAAAGCATTATAGAATCTAAAAAAATTAAATAGAAATATGAAAGACATTAAAATACTCGTATATTGATTAATCATAGCTAATATATACGTGAAATAATGTTATAAATTTTAGAAGTAAATCTTACATGAAAAGGATAGTTTGCGTTATTGGAAGCTGTAAACTATGTTATATATATGTAGAAAAGTATGGAGGCGATGCATATAAGTAAATCAATATATGTAAACTAGACACAGTATAAAACTAAGGATTGTTGTTTGGTGTTTAAAAAAAATTTATTTTCATAATTAGCAATATCGAAAAAAGAGTTCTCACGGTCTACATTGAAAATTCAGTAACCATACAAATGCTTACACTGAGAAAAAAGTTAGTGTAAGTTTAGCAATTTTTTCTAGCCCAACTGGGATATACTTGAATTATATCAATATCTGATATAATTTCTAAGATAATTTGCGATACGAATATCACTTTGATTCATAATTGTAATATATTAACTTATAAAATATAGCATATATGAATATAATGCAAGCATATCCTATTTGGGCCAGAAAATATTGCTAAACTTAAACTAATTTTTTTTCAGTGTACTTAAAATATAAACTGAAACAAATTGTCACAACAATAATACACATCTGCTACTACGTCAACAAAATATATATAGCTTTTATGAAATTTATATGAAAATTATTTATCAGAAAGCAAAAACTAATTTGTATCTACCATCATTATTTTGATTTTCAATCAATTCAAAATATTTCAGTAATACATTTATTGCTCAAAATGTAACGTAATTACTATTTTCCATTATAACATTATTTAATTTATTAAAATATTAAGAGTTCGAATTAAAGACTAATATATATCCAAATAATACTTTTGAAATATCAATCACTTATAAATCTGCATTATAAATAATACGTAATTTAAAAAATTATTATTAGTATGAGTGAAAGTAGGAACTTGAATTATTTTTCTCCTATGTTAAGGGTTGTAGTTAAAAAAATCCAATCGATTTATATTTTATATATTAAAATATGATAAGTTAGAGTTGATAAAATTGTAACTCATTATTGAAATTTAGATTTTATTGTGTAATGTATTTTTTATTAATTTTACCTGAACTCTGTACAATCTTTCCTTTGATATGAAAAAGACAACTCGATGTCCTCGTAATTTTTTACTGGTGTCTGAAAATACGTGAAATTATATATATATATATTTTATAAATCATTTATAAAATAATGTTTGCTAATCTCATGTTCTATGCAATTATTGCATAAACTAATGACCTTATTAAATAGTCGTAAAAACTAATTTCATTATTATAATTATAACAATTATTATTCAAAGACATAATATTATACTATTGAGGATATGAAATTTTATAACAAACATTTCTACGATGTGCATATTTCAATGCATATAATAATATTAAGATATGAATAAAGATGCATAACAAGACACATAATTAAATAAAATTGATCATTATAGCTTATAGTTAATATAATATAGCTACTTATTAAAAATATTATATTAATTGGATTTATAAAGGTTTTTACATGATTTTATACATTAAAGTTTATATAAAAATAATTAACTATAAACTAAAAATATTTTTTTAAATTTCATTATTATATTCTTAATTATGAAATTAATTACAGTTTTTCCTATAAATAAAATAAGTATGTTATAGATATAGTACTTAAATTATAATTTAATTAATAATTTTAAATCTCAATGGCATATAAGTATGCATTGAGAAAAAAGTTAGTTTAGCAATATTTTTTGGCCCAAGTAGGATATACTTGTATTATATTCATATCTATCATATTTTATAAGGAAATATATTATAAATTATGAATTAAAGTGCAACTCGTATCGCAAATTATCTTAAAAAATATATCAGATATTGATATAATACAAGCATATCCCACTTGGGCTAGAAAATATTGTTAAACTTACTCTAAATTTTTTCTCAGTATAGAATTAATTATTATAAGACGTCAGTGATTGTATTACGACGAATAATGGAAAGAAAAGATTCTTTTTTAAGAAATTACCTTTAGTGGAACTGGTGATATTACGGTGACCTTATGATGATTAGCTAATTCCTTCATTAATGCTTGAAATGGCTGCTGATGGCTATAACTTGTAGCTGGACAAATCCCTAGTATCCGATAAGTTTTAATAGTTCTTAAGTTGTATAAAATAAATAATAATATAAAAATGTACTTGTATAACATAATTTTAAATATTATTTGACACTATTTTGCCCAATTAGTTCACTAATATATTTTTCACTATTAAATGCTTTCTGCTTAATTAAAATTATTTTGTATAATAGAAGAAGTAATATTTGGCACACATTGATTTGAATATAGACTTCGATGAAAATAGACGATGTAATGGAGCACGAGCTCTCATGTGATTGTATTATTACTTTCAAAGTATGATAATATTATTATGAATATATATAGATAAAGCATCTTTAATGGTTATCTATCTCTAAATTGAATTGCTTATTCAAGTTTTTATTAAATTAACAGAGAGTTATTGTATTAAGAGTTCTTCGATAAATAGAGACTTCTTTATATTTAGATATCACTTAATTTAAAAATGAATAACTTCAGTGTATATAGACAAACAACTTTTTTCTTTCATTTCAAGTTCGAATCTGCTTCTTACGAGCAAAGGAACTATTTAGTTTTGCATAGAACGAGTTATTTCTAAATTAGTACCTTATATTCGTTTGTAAATTAATTGTACACTAACATTCAATTAATTTATGACTCGATTCATAACGAGTGGTGATCGTGATGTTTTGAAATTCGATGATTTGGTTTATTTAATCGTGGTTTCTGAGACATAAGAAATTTCACGGTTAACTAATAAACAAGCAAACATTTTTTAACAAATCTATTGGCATTCGGCCTATATCTTTTTAACGACTGCCACACACACAATTTAAATTTCAAAATTAATTTTTAAAAATTTAGAGAGAGGGGAAAAAAGATAAAGAGTGAGAAAGAATAAAAGAATAAAAAAATGAGACTTATGAATGTAACGAGTTTAATTATAATATTGTCTATTATTAATATTAAATAATAAATAGAAATTGATTATGAAAATTGTAAATTTATAGATAATTCTATTATTATTCATTAAATTTTTGTTAACAAATAAAGTAATATCAAATATATTTAATAAAGAACTTAAATGATATTCTTATCTAAAGCAATTGCATTGTAAAAGATTTGACTAGAGTTAGTAGAAAATCCTCTCCAAAATATTACCTTCATTTATACTTTATCTTCAAAATCCGCTTAGGTATTTGTAAAAGATACAGCTATTTTCATTATTACATTCAAATTCGAGAATTACATGTTGTTCTAACGATTCGCATTTTTTGAATTCTACACAATCCTAATGTATTACACGAGTAAAAATAACAATGGTTAAAGGAAATTATTTGGAGAATTAATGTTCATCATTATTATAGAAAAAAAAAAAATTTGAGAACCGGGTGTTTGGTCAAATATGCTATTATAACTTTTGTAAAGGGAACTAGTATCTTATCTCGTCGAACGCACAGAAAATGATATCGCAGTATTTATGAAAGGAAAATAGAAAATAACCGAAGATTGTTTTTTCTTTATTTTATTGTTTTTTCGTTTATTACAATATTAAGAAGAAAATAACAGGAATCAGGAAAAAACTATTTAAAATTGACTCACGACTTATTTGATACCGTATTGCTGTGATATGCACGGGACAAGTTCTGTTTTGAAGTAAGAGTTATTTAAATTTGATTTAAAAAACCTTTAGATTGTATTAAAATATTCAAAATATAAAATACTGCATATGGTAAAAAAATGCTGTAAAATATATAGAAAGTTGACATTATTATGAATTAAAAATAGTTCGCATATTGTATATCGATAACATTGTGTAAGTTTATTTAATTTTAAAATATCTATATATATTTATTGAAATATCAAATTATATATTATTTTAAAGTATTGCATCATTATACATATTATTTACTTTTTTTAAACAGTTAACATTCTTTATAATTTGAAGAATATTTTATAAATTAGTTTCATTTTTTCAATTATTGTTTTTCAATATTTTATTTTTAATTTTAATTGTGTATAATATTCAAAACGTATGTGTCTAAAACATTATAAAATGTTACCGTATATATATTACATACTTCAATGTTTATATTTGACAAAAGTGACATACTTAGACAAGTTAACATTCATCAATTTACGTCTATCACAATGATGAACGGCGTAGACGAGAAACTGTGGCGTATTCCATTTGTTGAATAGGTACATGTACAGCATATGCTATATCCTTCTCTATTTCTAAGCGTTGTCTTACTTCTACACCTTATCCCTTCAGAGGCTAAATAAGGATTACCCTTCGTATATTCCGCCCTTAAGTGGTTGATCACAGTGCTTATCTTTCCGTAGTTTGCTGTGAGTTAAGGCATACGTTAGACGCATGTATTCGCTTTACTTTGGGCAAGCAATAAGCTGAGGATAAGTACATAGCGTTGGACTTCAGGAAATGGCTGAAACTTGAAAAGCGTAAAGCGTGTTCGGTAATGTCTCCTACATGCCTTACTTCTCTCCATTTCCCAAGGAATTTCAGTACCTTTGATAAACTTCGTTTGTTCAACGTTATGGATTTATTATAGTTATTTTTTGTTACATTTTTAAATATTGAATTACTTTGTTGTCATCAATCATTTCAAAATATATAGTCCTTTAGCACATTATTAAATATTTCTTTATTTGCAAAATAATTTTATATGTATTAGTGATTATATTTTTTTGAAATATGTATATTTGTATACCTTACTATGGTAGACAGATTTCTAGTAATTTATTATCCAAAAATATATAATTTAGAAAACATAGTTTTTAAAACTAAAAGACTATTTTTACGTTATTGCAAATGGTTAATATAAGTTAACATATATATACTCGCAGAAAAATAATATTTAAAATACTACCATATTTTCTAGATTTCTCGGGCTATTGGAAACAAACTAAAAAATTAATTAGACAGTATGGAAAAATTTTTTACGTTTTTTGGGAGATATAAATAAGCACATATTAAATATTTCTAGAACTTGTAATAATTTTTACCATATTGTCTAATGAAATTTTTAATTTGTTTCCAGTAGTTCGAAGAATCTAGAAAATATAGTAAAATTTTAAATATTATTTTTCACCCTGTATAGCCGTAAATTTACGGTTGCTTAATAATCCTTTCTCTTTTATATTAATGCAATGTCGATTAGATTGTTTTTGTTTCTGATTTTGACGTTCCCTAACATTCACACACACAGCTACATACATATATTGATCCACGTTTTACATTTCTTGCATTATCGTACTCAATTTTAAAGCAGATTTATGCTTTTTTTTAAATCAATTTTTATCAAAATAGTTCGTAAAATATAACAATTAACTTGTTATCCAAAAATTTATATTTATTCTGAATAATACAGAATGTTTGTACATATTTACATTATTATATTTTTATGAAACATATATTCCTTATATTTTTAATTACCGATCGATTTCAATTATTGAATTTATATTTTTATAAGCTTTTATTAAAATTAACAGATGGAGTGCTCGAAGTTGATTGCAAAATAAATATGAATGATAGAGAGGATATGACTTTTAACGAAAAATATTGTCTTCCACATTAGTTGTCAAGAGTGAAACTCGAGTCTCGAGTCTAATATCTGGCCACATGTTCTTATAACTAATTTTGAGAAATATTAAATTCATACATAAATTAATCGGTAATTATATAATAACTTATATTTCAGAGTTTGACATTAATACTTGCTTATTATGTAAAATATTTTTGCAATATTTTGAAGTGGATTTCCAGATATATACATATATGCTTCTCAATAAAATTTATCATAAACGTCAATACATTTGTCGTTTATTTTATACAATATAAATAAATTATAATTAATCAAAATAATTAATCACTTTCGTCACAATTAAGCATGCTATGTTTTATTACTTAATAAACGTTTAAATTGCTAATTAAAATTCTTCGCAAAATCAATACAGTTGTACTTCTTATATTTTTAGTATTTTTATTTGTAGAAATATTAAAGAGTTTCTTAAGATAATATAAAGAAAATAAAACTAAACATAAAAATGTTAAATTATAAAATTACAGATAATTATCTTTATATTGATATACAGTTTTCTTAATTTATTATTAAAAAATACCCAATTTTACTATTATTCATAAAATGTAAGCTAAATTATCAATAGTTATTGAAATCTACAACAAAAACAATTCTAGTATTTGCATGAAATTGGCACCAAATGTCGACGATATGTAGTTGTCGTCTATTAGTTTTTATTTTTAATTCGGACTTATGCAAAATTGTATTAATGTATATAGTTTGATGCTATAAAAATAATAATTATTGTATAAAATTAATCTATTTTAAATTAAAAGTAACCTAATCGCATTATATTCAGTTAATATCACAAGAGTGCGTACTCTACTGTTTATTTACGCGAGTGGACTGTATTCGGGATAGGAACGATAAAGGTTGAATAAAAAACAACACTTCACATTGGCGATACCGCTGGGAAGGAAAACCCTGTTACCAGTGAGAAAAAATCTCCTCAGAACGTTTATTTAAACTCTGGTAACTAGTTCGTGAGGTATACTAAAGATGACCGTCGCGCTTGTTCGCTCGCTTTATCTAGATTTTACAAACTTCATACAGACTTCAAGTAGGTTTTCTTCACTTCCTGGTTCCACATTAAAAATACGTCCAAAAAATTTATTTTTGCACATGGACAGGTATCTATGTAGAAATTTACGATCGGGTCAGCACTGGTACATTACCGTTAATCGTAATCGTCCTAATGCTGTGAGCATTGTCCCAATACTGTGAGTATTGTTCCAATATTGTGAGTATTGTCCTAATGCTGTGAGTATTGTTCCAATACTTTGAGTATTGTTCCAATATTGTGAGTATTGTCCTAATGTTGTGAGTATTTTATTTCATTATATTTTTATTCATTTTTTTAAAGCACCTTCTTTTATATATTTACTTTCCTAATTTGCGGGAAAGAAAGACTTTCTTCTCCTGATCCTCCTTGCGGATCTGGTAGGTACTACGTTGTTTGAAGGAAGCATGAATGAAAATTTAATATAAATTATGATTTCCGTTTGATATATGTAAACACTCTTTTAATATAATTAATCTAACATAATTTTTTGTCAAGATGCTACTTTGCCAACATTTTTCTGCCCTACCGATGGGACAGTACATATTTATTTGTGAATAAATATACCGAGCCCACACACACACATACACACACACACACACACACACACTGCAGGGGGAGTCTGTAACCCCTATGCAGCGCGTCCCCAGGTGGCGGATAGGGGAGTAGCTCGCTAGATATAGAGGGCAGCAGGGAAATAAAATACCTGTCGCGGACCAAACAGACTAGGGGAAG
>JABFPK010001345.1:0-11977 GCA_022817445.1 Habroteleia sp. ZL-2020
CATATATACATATACTTATAAATATAATATACATAAGAATTATCTCTTAGATTTAATACTGATGTGTATACAATTGTTCTTTTAGCTCCGGCCGGACCATTGTTTGGAATCACTGATTTTTGCACTCGCTGATTGAATGGCCTGGTTTGAACACTTTTGAATGCTGCAATAGAATAATTAGCTGCCAATTTCAAATCATGCAGTGAAGTCGAAGTTTGTCGCTCTCGGTGTCTTGCGGGGTTTGGGTGCCTCCAATCTCTTATTCTTTTAAGGGGAGTCGTTTTATTTTTCCTCATCTTAGTCAGTTATGTCTCACTTTGTTTATCGTTATCACTTGTTGGAAATTTCCGTGCGTACCTCTAGACTTTGGTGTTGTCGTTCGTTATCGTGTTATGTCGCATTCAAAAATTGACTGAATTTTTGCATTAAGACTAGTCCTACGCAGTACAGTTTGTCTATTGTTAAGTTTGCGATTCATCTTACACATCGAATATACGCGGTTACCATTATGATTTAATTGCAACTCTCGTTATGGTTCATCATACAGAGTAAACCTTGTTATCTGGGAAAAGCGTGAGCGCTGAACGTATAACGTCACTATTGTCGTGATTAATTACAAATTACGCGCGAAGTAAACAACATACAGCGAGAAGTGAGATAGAATCATACGCGGAAAATGTGTTAAGTGTTCGTAATTATGGTTATAATGAGCTAATGCAGGGATACGTGAGAAATAATTGTTGTTTGACCTTAGTTGCTTATTCTTCTTGTTTTGAATTTTTAATTGAAGTTTGGTAAAGAATGATCTTCTATAACACACAATTAAATTCGCATAAGAGAAATCTTAAGCCAGCTGTAGTCTTACGATAGCTCTTTTGATATTGTCCATATTGCTTATATGGTATCAGAATTTGAGCGATCGCGAAGTTAATGCTCGAATGAGTTTTGACTTAACGCGAATCAGCGCCTGTTTAATATTGAGCAACATGATAATATATTATATAATTAGGTCGATAGAGTCACGTGCAAATAGCATTATTATATTTTGATAATCGTAACTACTAGTTGAGCAGAGAAGTACAAAATCAATTACAATGCGTTATTATCACTACTTTCGAAGGGATTTGATTTTTGGTTTTGCAAAGTTAAAGTATTTGAATTTAAATCAGGTACGCGCGAATCAACGCTGGAAGAAAGATAAATCAATGAACCTTGACAAAGTAGCATTGCGTTCATTGAATTAGACCATTTTGATTGTGGCATCTATTTGGTAATAAAATTTATACAGTATGTCTACGTTTTTAACAGTGGATGCTTAACAAAAAAATACAGTAGGACCTAAGTAACTTTTATTGGTCGGGGTATGACTGCAAATATATTTTGGAACAAATTGTAATTTCCCACAATTTTAACCTTGATATAAAAATACTTTATCCCCTATTTAAATTAATAATTGAGGAATTAGATTTTATTGCATTATTAATCACTGCTTGGAAATGGAAAATCTCTCTAAATTCCATTAAAATAGAAGTTAGTGTTGTGGAAGTTAAATACGTCCTATTGTAAAAAATTGTGGTAGATTCGTTTATTGCAAACAGTTTTGATTGGTGAGTCATGAATGAACTGGTATTGCCTTACAGCTGGTCAAGATTTGTGTTTTTTATATAGATATACGTGTATATATAGACCCTTATATATATATATACACGAAAATATATATTTGGTAAACTTATGTATGTATATATTATATGTAATATGTGTATCAAAGTTGTAATGCAATATGTAATGTATTATATCAAATAGAAGAATAGAAAGAACCATGCGGATGTATACAAAGATATACAATAATATGGATGAATAGAGGTATGAGGACAATAGATTACAATATAAATTATTCGTCATAATTTTTTCATTCGTTGAGAATAATTTAGCACAAATGTTGTCGATTGTTTAGTAAACGTTTTTGTAATACAATATTTTGAGCACATTCCTCAGGTGTATAACCACGCTACACTTTCTTTATAGAGTTGTGTACCAATACTTTTTCAAATAAATCATATATGGTTCTGAAATGACCATTATATAAATTATTTTTATTTGTTACTTATGTGTTTTTAAAAAATGAACAAGCATTACACAATCAAATTTAATACGTAATCATTACATTAACGAATTAAACTAAATAAAGAGAAATAACAATTTTGGTATGAATATCTTAAAGTATTGGTACAATTCACTAGTTGATGGCACGGGTCTGCCTATATACAAATACATACCATATACCACAAACCAATAAAATACATCACATACTTTAAAAATTTTGTGTCACCTAAAGTATTTCCTCTCAATTAAATCACTTTCTCATGATTTTTTTAAATGGCAATTTTATTTCATTTATGGATCACTTTTCTTTCTTACTAGATAATTTTCATGTTTCAGGAAAAAGTGATTAATTGACAAGAGCAACCTTAAATATACAGCGCATTCTACACAACTGTAATCGTGTATTTCCATGTTTTATAATGTATTTATATAAAAAGATTTCGTTAAATTTGGAATCAACTCGCAAATAAGATTACGCTCGAATTGTATTCCTGTACTGCCATGGAACATTGTAACTCCGAATAAAAAACATTACCTTCTCTTAACTTATTCTTTTCATTTTTTTACATTTTTTACACTCGCCATGATTTTTCTATTATTTCATTATAAAATCACTGAAAATGCATGAAGACTATCACGAGAAAGACTCTGTATATATACATATACATTTATATTTCATGTCATGTGGAGGGATTCGTTTGTACATGCATAATTTCGATACGATTTCATTGTTTCGTTGACATTTCTTCTCCACTTTCTTTAGCCTAAAGTCCTCAGCGCTTCTAACTTCAGCGATCCGAAGAAGAACACAATTTCATTTTTTCTCGTTAAATATACATATAATTGTATACGTTCGAGGCCATGATTATTTAACAATTTTACCGAAACATCATTCGCTTGCAAACTAATTTCCTAAACCATTCGAGAAAATACAAAGTATCACTAGTTTAAACGTAGATATGCGAGTATGATGTTTCTCATATTCCGATCCCGTATCATCAATTATCGTTTAGTTTTAATTTTACACCTAATTATATAATATAGTAGATAGTAGTAATATTAATTATAATATTAGTAGAAACCGAGTTTCCGTAACGAATGTATTGTCACAAATGATATGTATGCTAATTTTAGCATTTTTGTCCCTATGATCCGAGCCTACGGTCGGTTCACTAACAATTTTGTTTTAGTCTAAAATTAAGAATTAAGATTACTAATAGTAAGATTATCGATTCGAGACTGTCTAAGATTATTCGAGTTTTTCATTAGCCTAACTTTGTGCTTGACTTTTCAGCGCTGAAGACTTCTTTGGCTTATCCTTGTCAATATGATTCATAAGTATATGTGCAAATACGATTATAAAGGATTATGATTAAGAAATCAAATCGCAAATAATAAGTAACGCAGTTACTCTCCTGAAGACAAACGAATATAATCCGTTGATCATTAAAAATTTTGTTACATGTATTTTCGTAATTATATTAATCTACAAACATGACTTCGTGTAACTTACAACGCCGAAAATTGTAAAAGATATTAAAGAAATAATGACATCCAGATAAAATATCCTATAATTCTTTTCATCTCATTATACCCTCTATTTTTATCGTCAAATCACAAAGATAAAGAATTTTAATTTTCAAATGGCCGGACCATTACATAGTTATATTGCTTTCCTCTTTAGCCAGTGTATTTGAGTAAAAAGTGTTAACCAGAACGATGATTTCTAACTTATTCTGGGATTCGAGTCACCTTTTGCTTGAAAAAATCATTCAAGACTGTTATATTCTGACTCTGACTTTGATTAACAAACAAGGTGTCTGTTAAATATATTAGTTTACAAAAATTCGAAGCAGTTGTATGGATGTGAGCACGAGAATCTTATCAAACTAGATAGACTGACTAGTATCACAAGATATCAATTCAAGTAAAGTAACAATTGCAAAAACAAAATAGAACGATGACTGGAAACGAATGGTGGCGCAGGTAATCTGTGTGCGCTCGAATCTAGAATAACTTTTATAAGTTAATGTAGTTACATAGTCAAAAGTTCATAAAAACGGGAAAGCGTCAACAATTCTTAACAATATACCCAAAGTACAATATTTTGGCATCTATAACTGACAAATCTCTCGAACAACCATTTAGAGTTTCATTTAGCGAAACTTTGTTTCATGTGAATGTTTTGTGTGTGTTTGTATGTATGTGTATACGTATATGTGTGTATGTATTTCTGAATGTATGTATTTATGTGTTTTGTGAATGAGTGTATAGAGAATATGTATAAATAAATATATAATATACATTAATTTAAAATTGAGCTAACTTGACGAACGCGAGAAATATCCTCTGTTCGTATCGCGAGAATGTGAGGCCTTCTCTCTTTATCTCAACAATCTGATACATTCCGCGACAGAAGCATAACTTAGATCATACATACAATTTTCTAAGCAATAATACTTCTTGATAAGTATATAAATCGCATACAGCATCTCGGTAAATGATGGAAGAAAAACATTCTTTGTAAAATAAATACGTGCGACTAGTACGTGATGTTTTTTTCTGCGAGAGTCTCGATTGTCGATCTTTGGCTCTTACCTATGTTGCGCGAGCGGAGCCAAAGAAGTTCAAATTATACAACTATGTCAATAGAGATTCTTCTTGGAACAATTTAAAAGCTAATCTAGGCATTTTCAAGATCGAACCAGTAAACGAGACTTTAAATTGAGCGTTTGTTGACAATTATAACAAACGTTCACTATTTTAAATAAAAAATTGATCTTACACTTTTATGTACAAATATTTTGACTATAGTACAAAATATTTGGCAAAGTTTATCAAAAGCTTCATTAAATTAGAAATAAAAGTAAAAAAATATTATTTATTAATTGGAACAAAATTTAAAATGATATTTATATTTTTTTATTGACAAATTTATTTTTAAACAACATTTTTAAGAAATATTTTTCATCCTTCTAATTTTCTTTCTTATACTCTTGTTTATTAAAATATATATATATATATATAATATTGCTAAAAATAATAATACATATATTAAAATATTTATTTGTGTAAATTCTTATGAAACTTGATGATTATGACAAAATTTAAAGGTTTTAAACACACAATATTTAATTTTGTAAATAAAGATAATGGATGAATTTATTAAATTCCTAGTTATTATTACAAATATAATATTATGTTTGAATGAAATATTAAAATACGAATTCTATCAAGACAAATTATTTTAAAAGTGTAAGATTTTGTCTAAAATAATTTTAATGCATAATCATACAAACTCAATTTAGTTTAACTTCGTTTACCAGTGAGTAAGATAAATATGCGTTTATGTGTATTTACAGTCATGTATATACGGTACGAGTTGATGAAACTAGACAGATTTTAATGACATTTTGACCGTGTCTGGCATCAACCGTATTCATCACACAACGCTTACGAAAAGTAAGAGTTTATATTACATGTTCGGCTAGCACGCAGTTGACGCGAATTCAAAAAAATTGAACAACATTTTTTCTCTTCCTTCTATAATTCCCGTCATCTTAAATTCCTCATATAATATACATATGCATATATACCTATATATTTTATATATATATGTATGCATACATACATATTTATATATTAATATCTTTTATATGTATTATACTCATACATACATGTATGTATTTATACATATATTCACATCGCACGCATAATACACATAAAACAGAAGGCTTATTTCATAAATTATTTTAATATTACATCAATTTTTACCTATACACACATGTACGCGTACATATTGTATATATACATAAATTTTTTGCATCTATATTAAAATCGACTTTTCATTAAATGTGATCGATAGAATATGAAGTATTAATAGAGGTAACGGAAATGAAAGAAAGGTCTCAATAACCGAATATCAATTACATTATAACACTTTTTTGGTATTTTTATTGTGATCACAGTTCAATATTGTGGTGATTTGTATAAATTACATTTTTTAGAAATTGTTAAAAAATTTCACATGACTTGATATAAAAACTAAGTTTCTAAACATTATGTTTTAATAAATGTAATAATTATTATTAAGGTAATAATTATTATTTTGATTTTTATGTAATTTAACTGAAGTAGCTAAATTTGACTATGGCAGGAATATGCTATAATATATAAATGCAAACAATTTTAATGAAACATTTCTTTGGTTTAAATTTTGATTTAATTGATATCAGAAGTGCTATTATTAATTAATATCCGGTTTTCGGGGTTTTTCTTTTTCGATGAAGCGTTGCGTTGTCATTTATATTTAACGCTCCTTGACAAATTACTTTCGTCAATTGAGAATACTTTTCTAAGGTATGAATATGCAACAACAGATCAGATTACTTAATTATTTAAATTTACATTGTACGGTCTTTAAGATTGAGAAGCTGATCATGAGCTGTGTGATCTTTGGGTCAAACACACGGATTGCTCGATCAAAGGAAGACAACTCAGAGACAAAGGTAGGAAGTACAGAAACGATATACGTCTTTTGCATTTAAGGAAGATCCGGCATTTCCGACTGACTGGCGAGGAAAAATTGTAATTTTGTTCGTTTCTTTAGGCCCTTTGGTTTCAATTCATGGTCACTCTTCCTCGGTTAAAGATTCTTAACAATAAATAACAGATTTACGATTTTTCATCACTTTTACAATAACACAAAAGCATAAAAAACTATAATTATTGTGAAATACTTAATAAATAATAAGTTAAATAAATTGTTAAGTATGTCTTTAACCTGCGTTCTTCTTCCCTTTCCCCTTAGTAAAAAAGCATCTTGCGTACTCAGTACTTACGCAAGTTAACACCGAATTACTTATTGTGCTTAAGTTTTTTAATTTGTATGCTGCACGAGTGTGAAACGCAGAGTCCGAAGTCGACGCAGTTTATTTTTTATTAAAACTGTTTTTTGTGCTCTTGCTTCGCGTTGTATTTTACTTATTACGTTTTATATTTCATATTATTTTTTTAGTTTTTTTGTTTTTCTTTGTGTTTTGATTGGACGAGCAGTTCAGACTTAACGAAGTCATATGACGTGTAGATATAGGCTCATAAATTGCATTATTAAAACTCTTCTAATAGTAGAGCAAATCACATTACAGCCATTATTAAAATAACTTAGGTTCTACCACACTCGTAGCTCCTCTTTCTATGGCGGTTTGCTGAGTTTCGTAGTTCTTGGCCACGCGTAGGTGTTATTCGAGGCGCCCGAATCGCTTAAAAATGCCGTTTGATGCTGACGCTCTTGTGTTGCTTGTAAAATAGTACTGCACTGTTGCTGGGATTGTCCGTTAGAATTTTGAGATGGTAATTGCTGTTGCTGATGCTGTTGTGTAGCCGGTCTCTTAGATTCCTGAGCCGTTGAATCGGGCGAGGGTATTGGCCGATGGGATTTCATGTGCGCGCTTCTGCTTTTCACTTTGTTGAAAACTCTAGAAAATTATAATTAATTATGAGTCGAGTAGATTATTTTCCCCTTCTTGATATATATAACTCAAATATTTTATATAAAATGTAATATTCTTAGAGGAAGGAATAAATCAATAAAAGTGCCGATATTTTTTATGAACAAATATCAAAAATAACTTTCAAAATTAAAATTTGAAATTAAAGTTATTTTTTAATGTGTAATTTGTTGTTATGCACATAAATTACACAATACTTTTTAACTGTTTACACGTAATTTTTTTTTTTCGTTGAGAATTTTGTTTAGAATACGTAATCTACATATATATTGCACTCATGGGATAAATTGTTGGTTTCCTAGAATTATACGTACAATATTGTTGTGCCACTTGGGAAAATACGATCATAACATTTAACAGTAATTTTCATATAAAGTTTCCCATAATTATTTATGAGCAACTCATTACATTCAAGATCTCATTAATTTTCAGAAGCAGTTTAGTATTATAAGATGTTTGATTATAGCATATGATATTATACAACACATTAGTTGATTGGGTAAATACATGAGCATGTCAATTATAATGTGTGTGTATGTGATTACATAAACTTATTATTACAATAATTTTAGAAGACAAAGTCCGTAAATTATAATTTTAAACTTACTGGTACGAAAAGATTTTAATATGTAATTTTATCTCTATTACAGACCACTGCTTCAATACCATAAGTTGATTAATGGTAATTAAGAAATAACATCGAGAAAAATATAAACATATTAGGCAAAAGTAAAACAAAGCATATGCAAATTTAGCAAATAGTTAAAGATACATATAAATAAATAATATATAGGATAAAACAAATGTCCACAAGTGGTGGGTTATTTCGAGAAATGCAATTGAAAAATGTGTTTAATATAAGAATAAATAATAAAAATAAGTACGCTTTATGTAAAATATATTTTTTATTTTTGCATTTTTTTATAAAAGACTAAAATCACTTAAAATTGCAACGAGGATTATGTGATAAAAATCTGATGATCCTTTTCTATCTCTATATATAACAACAGTGAGCAATTTCAGCTACAGATACAAGTAGAGAAAATTAGAGAAAAAAACAAGAGAAAAAAAGAGATAGATACAAGTAGAGAAAATTATTTATGAAAAACATTACATATTTTTTATTTAACACCTATATTTATAAAAACAAAGCGTTCTCCTTTAAAATTTCAAAGTTGAAATAAAAAGTTTAGAGAGTAGCTCAATTTCCAAGTCAACTTATTCCATATTTTTCAATTGCTTATATATTTCTTGATATTCAACCATTTCTGGATTATTGCCATATCTTATATAAATATATTAATACGTGCTGAACACATGAAACAAGTGTATTAGGCGTGTTTATAAAAAGCATACATATATTTAAGATAAAAATATTTTTTATTTAAATATTGCCATTTTCTGCAGAATTAATAACAAATTGACCATATTAAATAATATTAAACGACAAAGATTACTTAACATCAAAATGACATTACATCGATAAATTTAAATTAATATCTATTTAACAAAAATTATATGGTATTATATTTATTATAAATTTGGATAGATTACATGCAATTGATTTAATTACCCAAAAAGTTTAATATTACATATTGGTATGTGGATAACTACTTAAAATAATATATATATATATATATTAAAGGGCTGTAAGTTATTTGTAAAATTAAACGAACTGTCCTAATTTTTTCTTCAGAAGTGTATATATTAAAAAACAAAATCGTTTGACAAATAATTCAAACAGATTGCCGTTCCATTTCAAAGTGTATCACTTATAGTTATATTTGGAAACGGGTGATTTAAATTAGAGATTAGAGACTTACTTCCCGCAAATCTTGCAGGGGTAGTGAAGTAGGGTGGGTACGGGTAGTTGCTCAGAACTAGTGTGAGTTTGTGAGTTGGTGTTGACTGTGGCGTGGCCGGTTTTGCCGGTTTGGCCGTTTTTGGTGCTGCCGGACATCGTTACTGTTACAGTTCCTCTAAAGCTCTGACAACACAAAGAAAACACAAAGCCAAAATAAACAACACAAACAAACCTCATCAACGACAACGAATTAAAGGCAATATCACACAACGCACAAAAAAATTTATTCGATGAAATAAGCGTGTGGAAAGACGACAAAGACATGCGACATTTAATTGTTTACATGTACAGGGTATCATAGATATCGTATTAAGCAACAACGTTTAACGGTTATCGAATTATCGATTTTTATATTACATTTACGTCACGTCTCTCGCAAATGCTTCATTTCAAATTGGATTATTTTGAATCTTTTTGTAAGTCTTTGTAAATGTAAAGTTAGTTGATAAAAAAGTACACGAAAAATGTTGTGAAAGACGATAAACAAAGATAAATAATTTTTTGTTACTCACATCATTGCAGTCATAAGCGTAAAGTCTCAATTCGCCTTCACTCGTTGTTAAAGTAGCAGAGTTTTCTCGTTCATTTGTCTGTAACTAAAAGACATTAATAATGAGTTTATTCATTATAGTAAAAATGAAGAATATTTTTCTTATTTTATTGTAATTTTTGTTCAATATGTCACAAGCAAGAATCATTTTACAGATTTTTAATGAAAGGTAGGTAACTCACTAAAGTTCTATGAAGAATAGACTTATCGTCACTGAAATCAACATCAGCAACAGATGCAATTGCTTCACGCAGTTCTTGCGTATCCTTGGAGTCCTTGTCTTTGTACTCGGTCTTAATCTTTGGCTTGCCGTAATGAGATTGCAGTCTTGCGTACTCATCGGGACAGAGTCGTTTCCAGAGGTAGTAGAATTGCACGCATTGTTTAGCGGACTTAGTGCCAATGTCCCGGGATATTCCAGGAAAGTCCTTGTTGTACTTTAACAGGCTCTGATAGAAAGCGTTTATTTCATTTGTCGTCCAGCGATCCGATTCGTGGTATTCATATGTGAGTAATGGATGATCCGCTGACAATGCTGGCGTTGGTTTCATGAGTTGCAACATTGCTTCCTATAAACAAATACAAATTACCGTGAAAAATAAGAGCATGTATTTTAATTATAGCAATAGATACTTACACGTATGTTTCCTTTACACATATGTAGAAGGTGAAATGCGTATTCTTTATTTCTCCCACCACCGGGAATTCCGGCGCAACATGCAAATTGCAGGTACATTTCAACTGAAAAGTAGATCAAGTAAATATAATTTCTCACATTCTGCTTTTATTTCAATTTTAGTTAAATTGAAACAAATGAATGCATTTAAAAAGTGCAGCATATATTTAACATACTTTCATTGCTTGCGAGAGTATCACAGATTCCTGGATCCCAAAGTAAGTTATCAGATTCTGGGCCACCTCTCCCCCGATCGCCAAGACATCCAAGTTGTGGTATAGTAGCTTGATATCGGTTACCGATGTTTATTCGAGGTGGAGGGACATCATTTCCTTGTGAATCATCTGAACTGAAATCAGAATCGCGTTCATACTGATGCAGTCTGGCATAAAGCCCTGGTCCTGGTCGAGAGGGATTTAGTATTGGAGGTGGGGTGTAACTGCTATCCCAATGTCTGTCGCAGGCTCGCCTGAGTCGAGACGGATATGGGTGTGAGCTGGTCAGACTATGAGAATCCAAACGTGGCTTTTTTCTGCAATGTTTCGCTGGACTGCCTGTTGCCGAAATGCTACTGGGACTCAAAAAGATGTCTTGCTCATCTAATAATTCTTCCTTAATTTGTTCAATTGGTATTGGTAAATTGCATTTTCCAGCTTGTTTGTGTTTTAATGTATGGTTATTGTTCTGCACTGCTGTCTGATTAGCTTGAATAAGAAATTTTGTTGGATTAATTGCATGTTGAATTTGATTGTTTTGCTGAAAATGACGAGGATCTTGCTGATTGAGTATCTTATTTGAGTCAGTTTCTACTTTAGGTGTAGCTAGTCGGATCTCTTTGCGAAAGGTTAAATTCGCAGGATTTAAAGTAGATGATCCAGTTTGCACGAAAACGTTAGTTTTTGGCAATCCAGTAGGTGTCTGCGTTTGAATGAGTTTAAATTCACCGTTATTGTCAACGACAATGCCGGCAAGGTGGCCATTACCGAGACTAAAATCTACTAAATTTTGACTAGTGATAAGCTTATAAGATTGGAATTCAAATCTCCGACGTCCAGTAGCAAAATCCTTTGGACTAGATGATAAAAGAGGGTCTTCCGAGTTTGGCATCATTTGATTTTGTAGCGTTTGGTGCGGTGAGACGGGAAAGGTTGCGGTGGAGAAATTGGCTGGGCCAGGTGATGGTACGGAAGATGGCAGGGATGACAGCGGCGACGGTGCTGGCGTGGCAGACAGCGGACTTGGCAGTGGCGAGTGGGCATTGGGTGACGTGGACC
>JABFPK010001346.1:0-11976 GCA_022817445.1 Habroteleia sp. ZL-2020
CACATCCATGGGATTTGTCCAAATGCCATGGGTCTCCCACAGGTGGTAGAGCCTGTGGCATACGTGGCTAGAGCCATTGGACATTGTGGCAAACTCCGTGGCAAAAATTCTTCCCATGGTCTCAGCCACGACTACTTTTTCCGCGCGGGTAAATATAATTTTGTATCTATTAATTGGTTTTTGTAACGAGTTGTTATTGAATTAAGTAATTACGTCATCCAAATTAAAGTTATAACCATAACAAATCAATGTATTTGAGTGATTTAAATACTGATATATAGTGCAGGGTGAATATTTTGCACCGGTCAAATGCATTCTAGAAGATCGTCGATAACAGACCGTATAGCATAGAGATATCTCATACCTAATGTGGGTCCTATTGAAGCACATTTAACCGTTAGACTTTTTTTCTCGAATAATAAACCATACTTCATGTTAATTACCGCAATAAAAAAGCTTTAAATGTAAAACAGACATTTTGAATAACGTAACTCGAAACACGTAACATTTTTCATGCACTCAAATAATTCTAAAATTTCTCATCTGCAAAAAGTTGGAGATCACTGATTAATCAATAAGAAAGTACTGCGCTTTTCGACTAAAATTCGCATAATTTCTGATGCGATCTTTGCTTAAAACGAGCTCCAGATAACGTTACACACTTTACGCAAATGAAATCATAAAATGAAGTACCGCAGTTGAAGGCTCCGCCGGGCTTGGATCAAAATTCATAGGGCAAGAAGTTCATTTTGCTAATTAAATTCTCAATCCTAAACAAACATTTCATTCAAAAATATTCTTCCTTGTTTCAGCATAAAAAGTTGTACACAGATATGTACATTTGACTTCCAAACTTTTCAAATTAGAGTTTCCAAGTTTTACTGATCAAATATTCGCTAAATGAGTGACGTGCCAATCCTCTTTTAAATAAAAGCTGCCAGTTTATTTCCTTTTTTTAGCAATCGGACTCGAGCACCGCGACTGAACAAGGATGCTCGATTAACAAATCATTAACAAAACGCCGACAACCAACCAATTTGCTAATCGCGACGAAATTCGATTCCACGCATCCAACCATATTGCTTTTGTTTATCGCGAATTCTTGTCTGGGAATTGGGAACGAATTCGCGCGCGTAATTTTTCATAAGGATCATAGTCGACTAAATCATTCTTCCACGACTCGCGCGAACTCGTTCCAAAGAATAAAGTAGATTCCAACACAACGGCGAACTGTACTTTTGAATTTTACAAGTTTCATGTTCATGGGATCATCTTATCCTTGTGCAAGTTCAGGCACAAAGGTTTCGTAATCTCAAATATTCAAGTGACGTAGATAAATGTGTGCTTTTGCCGTTCTGCAATATACAAGCGTTAACTTGGACGTATCTACGAAATATAATTTTTAATTAGATTGCGTTTTGCCGTTTCATCCACTTCTCGTTTCCATTCCCGCCCGTAGTCTTTCGCTTACTTTTGGTGCGGCATGCTCATTTTTTGATTGTGTAAAATTGCAACCGGGATTGCAACATCCAGCTAGAATGAAAGTAATATTCAAAAATTGCCGAGGAGTTCCTCTAGCAAAAATTCGCCTCCGCTTAGTGATTTATTGAAACAGATATTTGCCAGTTAAGTTGCCAAGTTCGCCAGGTAATTGAACAGAATTAAGCAAGCAACCCCGTGCACAAAACAAATTAGATTTCTCATTACCAACGTTGGTATTAACAATATTATTCGGCAATGTGGTGTATTTGTTTTCGTAATACGAAACTAAATTAGGAGATGCAAAGAGTCAACTGTTGGGTAAATTTATCTTATATTTAAATGTAAGAATAACAATAGAAAAATTTTTAATAAATCGCGGATATTTTCAGGATCAAATTTAAATATATCTTTTGTCTGGCGGAAGACGAGGCAATGTCAATGATGTTTTATCTTTCATTGTGCCTTCTGAGTATTGTAATATACTTGGTTAGCGAAGACTGTACACATCATGCAGTCGGGTCTAAACACCGTGGGAGATTAAAACCCCTGGGCTGCAAGGCTTCATAAATAACGCAGTAGCGCTGGCAGTAGCAAAACTAACAGAAACGTGAAGGCGGTTTGCCATAATTGAACAACATAACGTGAAATAGGTTAATACAACACGTACCGAGTATCGACAATTCCGAATCGCATTACAATTTTATCACAAGCGGTTTGCTATCGGCAAGTTATAAAAGCCTCGTTTTGTCTATGCTGGAAAGAATATTACAATTTTATTTGCATAAAACATTTCAAAAATGTCTTTTAACGAAATTTGAAACTCGTATCCATATATCCAACATTTTTAAGCGAAGTTTTATGGAAGAAAAATTGTACAAATGTAAACGCTTTGGGGAATTAGTTCTTGTTAGAAGGGATGGATATATGGAGAAATCGTCTAATCTTTGATCTATGACACAAACATATTTTAATTATATTGCATTTAAATCATCTTTAACTTATTTTACGTGATGTCAGATAATATTATACGTACATTAAAAAGACTTTACTTAAAACAATTTATTAATTCGTAGATCTAACGATATTGTTTTGAATGACATAAATTTAAGAAATGGACACTTTTATATACCTCATAAAAAGGAGAAATAGTATTAGAAATTAACAGCTTCCATATTATATTCTCTGCAACCCTAAGAATTGCTATTTTTAACGACACATTTAAATGATATATATATACACTACATTTAGTTATTACTGACATAAAAGTTTAATCTAGTTACATTTTGAAGACCGAAATATAATGAGTATATTTGTTTATATCTTCTCCATTTGCTCGTCTATCTAATTCACTTTATTACATGTTAATTTAAATGATAAAACAAAATAACTATAATGCATATTTTATAGATAATATCTTAACGGATCGTAGACTTGAAATGACATTTGACTATATTTTGTCATTAAAAAGTTACTGCGAATATATATATATTATTTTTTATTTTATTTATTTGGTATATATTTTTAGCCTATTAATATAATTAATTTTCAAACTCATTTTTCAATAACCGTACAAGCATAACTTGTTCACAAACAAATTATATCTTGTTAATATTTTATGAACATTACAACCAACAGTACTTAGCCAGGATTACTTCAGCATCTATTCATCGAGTTATATGAAGCCTAGCCGAATTATTAGTTTACAGCTTATTTTGATTCTCTCTTTACTCTTCGAGTTTACGTTAACGGTATATGCGTCGTAAACTTTTAAACAATATGGTAACTCTAACCTGAGTTTTTTTAATTAATTGCTTAACTTCAATAATGTAATTACTGAATTAACAAGCATTCTCATTCGTCACGATGTGCCTTTTTACCCTGCCAAAAAAAATAACAAGTCAAACGTTGCCGAAGATAGATGTCGCTGGTGTCGCGTTGCAATGCGGTCGCAGCGACACCTATCCTACTCTTTTGTAGGTGCGCCTTCTCTGCCTGGTTCTATCTGTTCGCTCGCTTAACAATAATAATAACAAAGGGAAAATTTTTCGCAACTTTAGTCGGTTTGATGTAACAGTTTTGTTTTGTTATTGATTTTAGGCGGAGCTAAGGGCAGGTGGTCGGAATGAGGCAGACTTACGGAAATGAATGAAGACAAAGTGTTCGCCAGCGACGACGTCGCTCTTGTAAGAACGGCAATCTGTTAAATGACTTTGAAAAGGCGCTCTTGCATTAAAATCTTATTTACTTCCTATCCACGGCAAAACCGGTGAAACTTTTTCCGCGTAAGATAATCGGACTCCACAGAACTTGGAGTACACACAGCGACGGAACCGGAAAAGCGACGAGGAAACCATAATTCGGATTACGTTGGTTCAAAGTTCGGTGACTCATCCAAGTGTGCGCCAAGGAAAATGAGAAAAGGAAAGATCTTCAAGGTTCAATTTCACTTGCAAGTACCCAATATGTCTCCGATCTGAGACATTAAAGGCGCCAGGTTAATCGAACTTTTAATGAATTATTGATAATCTTATTCGTGTCGTCGATTTATTGCGGATTTGCTTGACATTGTTCTCGCGCAAATTCTGCATGATTAATTATCTCGGGAAATAAAAGTGCGTCTCAGTACGCCGACAATTATTCGCAACTCGTAATCTACTTTCGAAGACTGACGTAATTGAAAATATTATGTAATTTGGACTAACGATTGAGAATAGATTATAGTGTTTCCTTGATAATTTGCTGAGCTTAGCGACCAAGACGGAAATTTCTGCCAAGTAGAAAGTTTGCGAAAGTCCTCAATTACGGTTGACCAAAGCTTACCTATCATCGATAACCTACGAGTTATATATATATATATTATATACACACAGACAGTTGTAACACTAAGCTTTCAGTTATTTGAATTTTCTTCCCTTTTAAAATAATCATGCTTTGTAACTTTTACGAGTCAGAATAATTTTATTTAAGTTCACCGAGATAGATTGTAATGCGATTATTTTTTTTTATTTTAAAATAATATATATGATGTACAGTTTTTGAATTTGTATTTGAATTTAGCGCAGAAAATTGAAAGAGTGATTAAAATAACAGCTTTCGAAAAGAAGTTACAGAATTTAAACCTTGTGAAATATAAAACTGTATAAATGGTACCAGTATAGAATCATCTATGTGCAAATTTCAAATTCTGTTTGATGTCTATTCGAAAAAATTGTTGGAGAGAAAGTGAAATAGCTTTTCATTAATTTTTATTTGCAAAAATATTGTCAACGCGTGGAACACTCTGTTTGCATATTTTTCAAAAGACAATAAACAAGGAATGATATTAATTAATATCTTAAAAATTTGCAAGTATAATAAAAGAGATGTTTGTTGATGTGAATACGCAGTGAAACAACACTGTAACTGCAAATAATAGTTTGTAAAAAAACAAATTCAAAAATATACTGCAATCCGTTATATATTATAAATAAAATTCAAAAATATTCACACCGACAAAATGCATTCCGACACTAATTTGAAATTTTAAAAAGAATTGATAACATATTTAAAACCGGATTTTCAAATCGCGATCATAGAATTAAAAAGTAGACATATTTTAAATTCAGGAACAGTATAATTTTAATAACTGTATTATCACCGTGTTCGCTAATTAATTTCACTTTTCTCTTAAAAAAATTGCCTTCACTCTGACGTGCGGTAAAATTGCTGTAAAATGTTAATGTTTATCTTACTGAATCATATATATAACACATACAATCAGGGTAGCAGGTTTATCGTATAGCGAGCAAGCTAAAAATTTCAGGAAAATGCTTATATAATTTTCGACATTTATATGAAATTATATTTATTATATTTCATGCAAACAATGGCAAGAAAAACAAATTATCTGATCACTTTTATACAAAATAGTAATATTTGTTACGTTATTTGTCTCGGTATATGAATAAATATAACCTTTTATTATTTCAAACATTACATTTTAAAGTCGCGAGTGCGTTAACGTGAAAACTAACATAGAGACATATGAAAAATTGTACGTTACATATTTATGACCGAGAAGGATGACGTATAAAAAGTATGACCGACGAAGTTCGCCGGAGCGAAAGTAATGGTCTAGCGAAGAATGGATACTTTATCAGAGTAGTGTTTCGCTGGTTGTTAATGAAAATCACAAAATGCCGGAGCTTTACTTAGCTTATGACACAAACTTTCTTGCCTCGCAAGTGCAATTCGCTTTTCCGAATCCCCAAGATTAACAAGACCGTATTTAATGAGGATTAAACTTACGTAAGGTTGGCTTCTGTTCTCGAGGAACGTGAACTCACCTGAAACAAAAAGACAAAACGAACATTGTTAGATTCTCGTGCGCTATGTCTAGCGTTTCTTACGAAGACCATAGACGACTAAATACACGCTTATACAGTTCAAGCTCCGACTTAATTATTACGACCGTTAATTTAGCGATAAGAAGTTTTTGATTTCGCAAACCATCGAACGGCCTGACTGTTAGCGAATAGTTTCTTCGCAACATAAATCTTTCGTGGCGAAAAAGGCATCGTAATTCACTCCCATAGCGAATTCATTAAACCATTTCTCGCGCGTGTTTTCTTATTTTCTACTCGCCAATCGAATTTATCTGTTCGAAATGCGAAGCAAAATTATTTTCCGCGCTCAACAACATGTTCGCGGAACGAGCAATGTATCTTCCAGGTATTATTTTTCACGCTGTGAAACGCGCGCGTGCGAACGTTTTGCGGGAGTCTGGCGCGCAAGCGCTCTGTGCATATGTGCAGTATATATAAACTATATATGTATGTATTTATATAGCGTGTATGTAACTAATATTTTCGGGAGCGTTTGGTAAGAGAGGGACGCGCCTGGGACCAAAGGAGCTCGTCTTTGGCTTTGCAAGATGAAACGGAATCCAATGATCCAATACATCTGCCTTGTCTTTATTGGCGAGATACCCTTTGGCGAATTCAAAAGTGAGCTGTTCGCTCAGTCGTGCGACCAGCGACGAAATATCAAGGGTTATGCGCCGCCCCCGCACGGTAACTTTATCACAACCTCGCACAATCTCAGAGGTGAATTGGATAGCACTGTTAAAATAAAGATCGCATTCTCTCCCTCTTTCCAAATATTTAAAAGATTAATGCGCTTAATTTAGCATAATGCATTTTATTCAATTTTATATTCATTTCTCCGAGAACTTGAAAAATAGAAACATGGGGAAATGGACTTCTCCCGCAACCGCACTGGATTACACTGAAATACGGTTTCCATAAATACATTTTTCATTATTCGAATTTATTGATTATTCACTTTTATAGAGGGTTGTAGAATCAGTAAATGAAATTCAATTTTCGAAATTAAAATCTAGTTCGGCGTTACATTTACAAAATACCAAACATCATTGGAATTGTCGTTAAAACAGCAGGTTGGCCATTCCTGAAATCAGTTGAGTTCATTTTCGCTACAGATTAAATGAAATAATTCATTACTTTTATACATGCTTAAAAGCACTATATGTTTTGAGTTATAGAATTACATTTGGCACATTAGAAAGTGAATTTAGCCTCAATATTATTCTCTCTATTTTAGTAGTAAATATAGTTCGGTTATTTACATAGTGTAATTTTAATGAAATTAATATTATATTGGGAACGTGAAGCAATTTTATTTACAATGATTTATAGCAGAAATGATAGATGGAAGTGAATAAGATCTGCGTAAATTATTAAAACTATATACATAACACGTGAAGCTATTTGCAAATGTAGAAGTTCACGTATAATGTGAATGTTTCTGCACTGTCCTATTTATGGATTTTAATACGACATATATGTGTATAAATATATATTGTTTTTAATACCGATAGTAATTGATTTTAATATTATCATATGTCACATTCGATTCGAAGTCGATTTGACAACGTCGTTCCACGTGTTTTGGCACGGATGTATAAATTTGCACAAAAATGCATTTCTAAATTTCGAATCCTAAATAAATCCAAATTCGAGGTTTGCGAAAAAGGATTAAGAATAACTGACTGCAAAAGCACATTTTTGCAAACAATTTTTTTGTAAAAGCAAAAACTTAAATTTCGGTTGTAAATGTTATGTGTTGTTTCTAATTAAAATGCGAATAACCAGTAGAGATAAATGTGCATTTTATTGGAAAACAATAATAAATTTTGAATAAAAACGATTGCAACTCAGACGCGCGTTATAAAAAAGGGAGCTAATATTTTTCGCAAATAAATGGGATTATTTGCTGCAGTTTTGTTTGTTATTTTGCAAAATATTTCATTGCAATTGTCGTTTCATCTAAAATATACATCGTTGAAAGATTGTTATAATTTTGGCCCAATTTTTCTCCTGCGTGTTTTGAGTTGGAAATGAGTATGACGATGCATCGTTTAGGAAGCATGGATGTACTATTACATGCAATGCATCATGGCGCTCTCCGACTCCTCACGTATTCGCGTAATTGGGTCGGCATTTACTACGTTGACTCCCTCATTAGAGAACCTACGTCGGCTCTATTTCGCGAAATATATACAATCGATACTGGTACCTACGAATGCCGGTTATGCATGACACGTTGAATCTGTCGAATTAATTAGCTCTTGCTATTCTAGAAATACATACCAGCGCGCAATGGTTATGCCATAATCCTTATTTTTCATGCTTCGAGTTTTCGCCCAATCGCTTTGCACTTCACCGACGTTTCCCAATAAAAATACGACCGACTCGCGCAGAAACGAATCGTCCCGATTAGCGCAGACCAATAAAATTGTAATTAACAATATTTCGCTATTACTGAATGTTTATTTTTAATTGTCACTTGGCAAGACGCCACGATATTCTCGCAGACAAACCAACCGTCCATCGATTATGTTTACCGCGAGACGGAAATTTTGACAACCGCAACCTCTCGAGTGTACTCAAGAAATTTATCCGACGACACGATATTATGTTTATTCCGTTCAACGAAACAAACAGAGCGACCATTTTTTTCGTTCGCCAAACATAATATTTCAGGGGATTCATTGTCGAATAAAAATGGTGCTACTGAAATTATTTACGACTGGTGATTATTAAATTTGCGGTTTTATTAGTTAAACTGCATTATTTTGGATCTTCGTAATCCTAAAAAGTTGAATCAATTTGCATTAGTGAAAAATTGTTTACATAATAAGGTTTTCCTCCAATTTATTCAATTTAAAGTTAACAATTGATTGAAAAACGCAAAACTGTTGTTAATAGTTATACGTGTTTACCATACTTCGAAGTTCAATTTATCGAATAAGTACTGATGCGTGATATCAATTGGAAGAGAAAATTTGAAAATTTACCAAAATTAAATGTAAATAAATACTAAATGTGTATTACATTATTTAATTTCCAGTTAATTTTGAACTAAAATAATAATAATATAATAATAAAAATAGTAATATATTTATTTTACAATTTCTTGCAACATATCTCTAACTATTTAGAAATTTTAACAAAAAAAGAAAAAAGATTATTTTTGTCAATAATTGTATGCAAAACATATATTTAATTGATACAGTGTATATCAAACATGAAAATGATTAGTTCTTCATAATTTATCATATCAGAAATAACATTCTTAATTTATCTAAGAATTAAGAAAATCTTGCGTCGTAGAATGCAATATATTCAGTTTTAATTAAATTATTACATTTAATATAAATAAATTTACATTTAATAGTATTATCTAATATAGCACACTTGAATTTGAATATTAATTAAAGGTGTAGTTGTTAATTGCATATCCGATGAATTCTAATTTATTATATATAAAAATTAAATTATATAATTTTATCATTTCGCAGCCCAATCCAAACTTTGAATTTACAATATTACGCGTTCATAAAATTCAAAATAAAGCAATTTATTTTCATAACACACAAAAGATAAAAATTATAAAACGCGTAATAAGCTGTATTCGTTGACAACCGTTTACGTTATTTCTAAATGGCTCTAAAATTACGATTATTTGCAAAAATAACTGAGTTGGAAAAGTCTCAATGGATGTGCGTGTGTCATGGTAAATTGAATTTAAGAATTTGCGGTCTGTTTTGCGCAATAGAACGCTAACTGAGAAGTGAATTAAATTCGAAAGTACTTTTTCATTGGATTTTTAACGGGAGCGACGCGCGTTGACGGACGTTCTTAATTATAACTGCACATTCGTCTAATTTTGCCGTCTTCCTCGAGCGCAATAAAAATTGAGGGGTAGTCATTTTTATAGTCTTTTCTCCGGCAATGGAGTGCCAGTCATAAGAGACATACTTTTTACGTCTCGTACGATTTCTCAATAAACCCAGCCGTTTTCACGAAAATTAAAGAACTTTCGGAATCGCGACAATTGCACGACAAGTTAGGAACTTTTTCCATTTTCTTGCAAACGGACGATTTTATCGAACCTAAAGGAAACGCCTTTGCCAGCGACGCCTCTTCTTCCGCCGCTTCCTCTCGTTCCGTTTCCCTCGTCGGTTCTTTCAGTAAACACAGTCATAGTTGGTCTTATTGAGCATCAGACATTTTTTCAGTTTGCGCCTCCAATTATATCGGTTTTGATATTTCTCAAACTGCACACTTCGCCGCACTCGAATCGCTCCAGGACACGTCTACTAAAAAAGAATTTCACCCGCGTCGTAATCCCAAGTTTACACGGGTATAAATTTCGTTGCAAGCTTACAATAAACTTGTGTTTACATCAAATAAGTTTCTCGAAGTTAATGAAAGTGCTTTATGTAAATGCTCCAGTAATTTGCACTTTACGATATCAGAGCGACTGCAAATAAATTTACAGCATCTGTTGCATTGACTCGCGATTAACTGAGCAACTAGTATAACTGTTATTAAGATCGCACGGAAGTTGCGACCATTACCATCCAAGTCTTTTGTCCAATATAAAAGTTTCTAAAAAATAAAGCGAAGGCCAGTGGTAGAAATTTAACAATTGCGGTAACACACGTGCGCGCACGTTGCAAGGATGCAGTTGATGAAATCAGGTTTTGCACTAAAAACTTCGAAAAAATTAACCCTTTCGTTGCACGCGTGTACACGGTAATTTACTCCCGCGAAACTTCATTTTATAATTTCTTGAAACCGTTTGTCTCTTCTTTGTGTTGGCATTGAATGTAGTACTTATGAAAACTTTTTAGAATTTTGATTTCATTAAAATTCATTTCATTTTGTAAGGCAAAATGAAAAAAAAATCCTTTCATATAAAAGGAAAGCTGGTGTAGAAATTGTTTGTGCTATTCGCAAAAGGAACTCCACAGAACCAACAACTCGTTTTCTACTAAGTAAAAAATTGAGCTATAGGTCTATGAAGATGTAATTAAAATGGCGTACAATTTCCGGTGGCACGCACACTACACGCCAAATTTTCGCGAGACAAAAACGACGAATTTTGCAACGCGATATCGTTCATTACAGTTATAAAATGTTCGAATACTTTGTTTCAAAGTGTATAATACTGTTTCGTAACATATTTAAACCACTCGCAGTATTCCATATTCGAACCACGACGTAGTGAAACTTTAACCATTTTCCACGCCGAATCTACTTGGCCCGGAGATTACTGTAATTACCTATTTTGAGCATTATCTCATTCGTAATTCACTAACGCAATAGCACTTACTTACATTATATTTTAATAAAGCAATACAAAACGTTAAGATAAACCAAAAAGGAATTGCAATTACCGAGAATCTGACTGAATGCAAGTAATAATAAAATAATACAATTAATATAATTAATTATTGTAAATAGATTTTTTAAATAATTGAGATCATCAATTTTGTTAAAAGAAAGTAAACATAATTTAAAATTGTTTATAAAAATAAAATTCAGTGTTCACAGCAACGTGAAATATATTTGAAATACAAGTATAATGTTTGTGTATTGTATACATAGTGACCAAAAATGCACTATTGCTCTATAATAACTTAATTTATAAAAATACATTTTCAATCGATTTTGTATTTCTCAGTGTCAACAATCATTTTGAAAGTGTTCGTTCTTTTACTGCATAATTGAATAAACAAGTTATTAAATTCTATATTTGTCAACTATATTTATTATAAACACAGAGAGAAATTTGATCACTGTATTACCAAATTTCATTTGATTCGATCAAATGATTTTGTTATTATGTGAGAAATCAAATATTGCGTCAATTCAACAAAATCTAATTTAATTTTGCACATTTTGTTGAATTTTAGATTGGGATCAAACATTGATTTAGTTAATTCAACTAAATAATTTAGCTCCAACGATAAGACTACTCATTTTACTGAACACATTTTTGGATAAATAGAAACATGTTTTAACCTAACCAAAATATGGTTACAAGACCAATTTAAAAAAATTACGTACAAAAAAAACTTTAAAAAAAAAATTCTAAAATTACACAGTCAGATACGTTACAAAGTAACAAAGAATAATAAAATAG
>JABFPK010001347.1:0-11976 GCA_022817445.1 Habroteleia sp. ZL-2020
TATTTTAGGAGATGGGTAATGGATGCAAATCAAAGGTTTCGGCGATGACATCAATATATGCGTCGTAGGACGTTCATCGAACTTCATTATTATGCTTAAAATGGTAGATTTGAATAATTTTAGCGTTTTTTATGGTAAACGTAAGTTAGAGAATTTTATATTAATTGTATAACTTTTAAATCCCTTATATTTAATTTGTTCGTAAACTAAATGAATTCAAGTCAGCCTAATTTCGAAAATTTCGCTAAAAACTTATTAAATCAATCCAATTAAGAATTAGTTTGAGAAATTGGTTTTTTCTATTTATCAAGAGTTTTTACGTAAAGTATCGAAATAGATATTTGCATATCTAATATAACGAAAACATGTGAATGTTTTATGTAACAGAAAATAGAGAGGCATAATCGTTACACATAAATATCAATATAGAATCTATTTATATATATGATAACACGAATAAAGTGTATTTAATTTCAAAGATAAATTTATTGGCGAATAAATACCAATGTAATAATCTTTAGTTACAGGTGTCGAATATTTAATGTAGAACATAATAATCTTTTGAACATAAATTATCATTAAAATGATAATATTGAATTTTTTTAGTTTATTTGACAAATGACTTTATCTGACAATTAAAATCAGTTGAAATGATTTATAATATATGATATAAGCTACGATTAAAGCAAAATGTTTAAACTGAGTAAAAAATTAATTTAATAAACTAAATGATTTAGATGTACTTATTAGAAGGTTCGTATGATTTAAAATAAGTACGATACATAACAGGTATTTTTGTATAACTGAGATATCTAAAATGATATTTATGTTGTGAAGATTTTGACGGTTTATTCTTTATTTGTTGGTGCATGCAATACTTTCATTGCATTTATTGCTTTAATTATCTTTTTATCAATTTATTTTATTTATAATATAAATAATAAAAATGTTTAAATTAACATTTTTTCTTAATGTAGACTCAAAGCATAATTTAATAGTAATTATAAAATAATTATAATGTATTAATTGTAAATGTCAATAAATAAATATATATATGTATTATTCACGTGTTTGCTTGAAAAAAAGAAAAAAGTTGTTTAACATAATTTTATATCATATAAATACTTTTATATAAACACAAAAACTAATTAAATATTGAGCTAACAGTAATTATTACTTAATACTTTGATTTTATAACACTCCTGATATAAAGTATCACAATAAATAGCGCATCGTTTTAAATTTAAATTATATTATTTAAGTTGTATCATTTAATTGACATGAATTTGTATATTTGTAAAATATATATAAAAAGTACTTTATATTTATTTTATTTTTTGTATATTAAAAGATCTATAAGTTATGGTTAAAAATATATAATTTAAAGAAAATAATAATATTTAAATTCAATATTTTTCATAATTAAATTCAATAATGCATTTTCATCTGATTGCAAACAACAGCATTTTCTGCATTTAAACACAATAGTTAATATTACAGATATTTTCTAATTTTTTTTATGAAATGGTTCTTTGAGTAGATGTTAAAATGAAAATTATGTAATAAAAAGCAGGACATCATTTTGCAAGATAAGTGATGTTTTATAATTGAAACGATATTTAATTTTCTTTCCTTATTATATAATACAGCTTTGATAATTAACTATCACTTGGAAATAAAAAAACATATTTTACCAAAAATATGTACTTTCCTTAAAAAATTCTTAATATTTTTTTATATTTTCATTAAAACATATTTTCCAAACCGATTACTTTCTATTTCAGTTAAAAGAACTATATTATTCGTAAAATAAACTATTTCAAATGTATTCAAATAATATTGAAATTAATTTTGCTTAAAATATTGAAAAAGTTTGTCGATTAAGTTTTTTTCCTCTTTGACCTTGAGAAACTAAACTATTTTCGTTTTACTGGTGTATTATAGAAAACGATGACCACTTATATTAACATATTTTATGTTTATTGATTTTCGTACATAAATTTCAAGTTCATATTCAAACTGAATTCATATTTATTTAAGAATTTTTAATCTTATGTTTTGTTGGAAAAATGTTGATTATAATGTTAAATTCAAATTAATTAGAATGAAAAACAATATTTTATTTTCATTACTTAAAGTGGAAAAATTGAAGAAAATGATGTTTAATCGCATTAATATTGTAATGAAATATTGTATAAACTTCATATCATTTTAAATAAATGTAATTAAGTAGTTGAACTCATTAGTTGATTATTTAACAAGTAATTATACAATTTTCGAAACACAATCATTTCCAATCATCGCCGCATTATGGCATAATTTATCTTAAATGCTGTACATTAAATGGTAAAATAACTTATCTATTTTCTAATTTATTGTATAATGTCTCTGTAATCAATACATAAATTGTTCATTTGTTCATTTCATTTTAATAGTTCATTTCATTTTTATGATTCAGAAACGTATTCAATAATTTGCGCAAATATATTTTATATCCATTTATTTAATCTTCTAGTTTAATCTTGTGTAAAAAATATGTTTACCCAATGAATGTGAATCGTCCCATAACTAGACATCTATAGTTACTATGGAAAATGTTGGTATTAAAAAATTCTGTATTCATAAATGTTGAGAACAAGCTTTATGAAACGTACCGCGTAGTTATGTTGTATCAGCTGACAAGAAAAGGTTATTATAAAAAATAAATAAGAATAAATAATTTGCGCAAACACGTAGCACTAAAAGTAAAAAAAAATATTATAAAGTCTTTGAATAAAATTGTAAAACAAATTAAAATATTAATGAGATTAATCATTGTATTTAGTTTTGAATTAAAACAAAATATTCTCTATTTTGGGATTCTTCATTATTGAAGAATAATAAATATTTGTATTTATAAGTATTGTCAGCTGATGCAACATAACCACTTATAAGTTAAACCTGTCACTTTGATTTTTCATTTCAAATCTTGAGATACGTTTCATAAAGTTTGATTTTCGACATTGATGAATATAAAATTTTTGGATACCAAAATTTTCCCCAGTAACTAGTTATCTAGCTATATATAAGATACATTCGATAATTTTTTCTGAATAGAGTATGGGCTTTCAAAATTGCTCTGCTTTCCAAACCAAACATATTTTTTAAAAATTTTTTGTATCATTTTCTTTTTCTATTGGATGCACACTATTTCATTAATTTCTGTTTTTCATTTTTAATGAACACAATGTAAATGGTTATTTTGCTTTAAGATGTATGGTTGCCACCTTTTTTCCTAAATAATTTTTTATAGAATTTAGCATTCTTATAAATGTATTCCACAATACGTACAAAATGTATTAAGGCGATATGTCGCTCGTTTGAATGCTTGAATTGTCAAATTGCCGCCAAAAGTATATTTTCGCAAATATTAAAATCAATAAATTAAATTTTTGAAAAAACGTTTGATCAATCCCTAGATAATTTAATTTGGAATATTTTACAACAATTTTTAAACTAGTCAATTACTTGTCAAAAACTGGACCAAATTTTTACTTGGGAAGGGATTGAAACGGACTTTCGAAATTTACTTGTTTAGATAAAACTATGCAATCAAGATTAAGGTGCTTGGCAGATTAAACTTGACCAGTTCATATTTACTAGAATCAAGATAGTTTCTGTATAGTTTCTGGCTTATAACTAGCTAAAACCTGTCAAGTTTAACTGGATAGCGTCTAGGAATATACGCAATGTTACATTACTAGTCAATTCCTGGTTAGAAAACGATAAAAACTAGTTAGTTATACTGGTCAAAAACTGGACCACATTTTTATTTGGGTAAATGACAACATAGTTGGCGCATATATGTTATTCCTTATATGGATATATAAAGCAAATAATGATATGCAGAAATTTAAGGCGATATTTCACTCGTTGTGAAAAAGCTAACTATTGAAATGAAAAAGTATGCAAAGTTTCCTAACCTATAAAACGAAGATTTATATTCTATTTTATTCCAATAATTAGTTTTATGAAGAATGTTGCAATAGGTAAAAATTGTTGTAAAATATTCCAAATTTAATTATCTATTTGCGAAAATATACTTTTGGCAGCAATTTAACAATTCAAACATTCACAACGAGTGACATATTGCTTTAACCTTTTATTTATTAAATGATATTTTAAAGAATTTTGCGTCATCGTAATTTTCGTCCCAAGTCTATACTTTTCGGGGGATTTCCGGTCACGTCAATCAGTTCTGTTCAGAATTATTCGAAAATAATATTAATGCATTCGTTGAACCGTCCACGCGATAAACATGTAAATATATAAAGATCGCAGATCATCTTTTCTTTGTAACATGATTTTAATTGAAAGAAAAAGGATTTCGAAGAATATTTTTTGGAACTGGTTACGTAATTCGTTACATCATTTTTATGAAACACAATGTGTTGGGACATTTTTGTGTTATATTGCAATTCAATAATATTTACGTTAATTTATTAATTACATGAAAATTTGTAAAGACAAATTTTTGTAATTGTGCAATTTTCTTTTTCAATCATTTTAATATAATATTTGTACGTGTACAAGTTATAATATTTTGAATAATTTCTTATGGAATAAATTTTGATTCAGATCAAAAATAGATTATTAGACATATCAGCTTTGTATAATAGATTTCGTTTTGATTAATTAAGCTAATTAGTATAATAGTAAAAAAATTATTAATGACGACATAAATATAAATTATCAATTTGCTATACAGTTTTGCTGAATATTATATTTTATACAATTATATATGCGAATTTATAATATTATATAATTTAAAATAAGCATACATTATCTAATTCTTTAAAATTACATAGTAATTAATGATTTCATGGAGTGTTTTTGAAATCTTTCTTATATATTCTTTCGTAATTTCTCACTGGGTTCTATCTTCATTATAAAATTCATATATTAAAGATTAATTAGTGAAGTACAATACCAATATAATTGTTGTTCCTATAATGTTTAAGTCTTTGGAAATACAGAGATATTTTTTATTAAATAACAGATTGTAATTAAAATCAGTTTTCAAAAACTGTTTCCAATTAATTTTAGACACTGAGAAAAATTCTGTTGGTCAACCAAAAATATTTTATGTTATATATATATATGTAGAGCTGAGTATACTTTTAAAAGGTACATTTTCATCTCGTAGGAAATTTATGTAAAACGGTGATGAATAATAATAGTGTCGATGTAATGTTTCCATATAAAAAACATAAAATTCATACATACTATTTTAAACATATGCTATGAAAATTTTGATAGACTCCAATAATATTTATTCCAAGGCATGCAGTTTTAATCATAAATTTTATTATTAAAAAAATTATTTTATAATATATTTTTATTTTTGTTTAATTTACAATATAAAAACCTTTACTATTGTATAATATGATTTGCTTATTACAATTATAATTTAAGATTAGCTCCAGACAAAAAATGTCTTCAATGTATTATATAAAAGCTTAAATCTACAAAAAGTTGTTTTGGAGTACTTTAACAATTTTATTTATTTAATTTTATATAAATTTATTTAAAATTATTTAAATAATATTTTTTATTATTTAAATAAATAATTATTTTATTTATTTATTACTTTTATACAAACTTTTCGAAATTATTTCTCATATTTTTAACTCATATTATTTCTTATATTTAAGATTAGGAGAGTATTTTTGTCTAAATGATATTTCCAAAATTGAAATTGATTAAATAATATTAAATTAATAGGAGTTACTTTACTATAGTATTTCTAAATCTCTTTAATAATAATGATAATAATAATAATAATAATAATAATAATAATAATAATATAATTTTTATAACCATTGTAAAAGCTAAAATATGATTTTGATTCAGATCAGAAATAGATTATTAGACATATCAACTTTGTATAACAGATTTCGTTTTGATTAATTATGCTAATTAGGATAAGAGTAAAAAACTTATTAATGACGACATAAATATAAATTATCAATTTGGTATACAGTTTTGCAAAACTTTGGAAAAAGTTTCCGTTTTAACCGACAAAGTATAAAATAAGTATAAGTATGCAAACGAGCAGGGGAAACAAACTCGTGTCTCTCTCGATCGAGAATATTATTTTTGTCGTCACATTTTGTCGGTAAGTAATCATAAATAGATAATACATACAACATCTGCACCAATAAATATATATTGTAATTAAAATAAATTATGATTATAATTCATTTCTCCATCGTATAATAAACCAATCTAGTCATTAGTGATAACAGCATAGAGAAGTATAAAAATAAATGTTCAAAAAGTACAATTTATAGTTTATTTCCGGTTACCTAATGTCACATTATTTTAATTTATATATTTCAATTTATGGCAAACTATAATTTTTTGTGTTAAAATATTTAATACGATTGGCTGTACATTAAAACGGTATTCATCCAAATTCGAAACTGATTTGCATTGTTTGTAAAGTATTTAAAATGTTCTTTTATCTTGGAATTTGTATCGACCTTCATAAATATAATATTTAGTCTACTATGTTAGCCAATAATATTTTCTATTAAGTGATGAAATCTTGATAAGTTTGCCGATGAGAAGACGCACACCTTACTTCCATATGATGACACACGGCCTTGATATCGACTAGTTTAAGCAACGCTTTAATTAATTTTTAGTGCCGGAAATGTTTTCCAATTTTTCTCCAACGTGAACATTTTAATGAAATCCTTAAATTATTTGAAATTTCAAACAAATAAACATATGTGAATGGTGCTTTCGCTCATCATCAAGCTGGTTTTTACTTCTATATGTTTCAAGTGATTCACTTTAATTGAAAGAGATAAATCGAGTAAATTGAAAGCGAGACCTTATAGAATAAATGATTTAACAAAAGCAGAACTGTGATCCTAGGGAGAGTGACAGGATCATATATGGAAATGCTTGAAAAAAGAAGCAATAAACTTATTTTAGGATACAAAAAGAATTTGGTTTCGCAAACAAAACGTTCTTACAGATTGCATTTTAAAAGTAAAATATTACTATATATATCACTATAGAAATTAGATGACATTACATTGACACACATATGAAATAAAATAAATCAGGACTTAAGTATCGCATAATGAAAAATATTAAATTATTATTTTTATATTAAATTGAAATTCTTTATTTCGGGATAAATAAATTATTTTGCTGTTTCTGTGAACTGTTGCCTTTAAATTCATATTTCCAAACTTTACCAGAAACTTAATAAAAATAAATCACAAAATTAAATAGTACAATTTCAACATAAAACATCGTAATTTTAAGTATGACATACATAAATTGGAACGTTTTCGTTTATTATGTTATATCGCTAGTTGAAATCAAGTTTCGTAATAACGACATCAATCTTTTAATCGATTTAACCCAATTATAGAATTAACGTGCTTGTTTTAACGTTACACACTAGTTTCTGTGAAAATTGTTCAATGCAACAAGTACCTGTTACTAACCATGTCAATTATTTAATTGCATAATGCTAATAAAATATCAGCTAGAAGAAGAAACAATAGGTGTTATCACTGAGGAAAATTTGTTTCAATCATTATACTAAAATATTAGCTCTCTGAACATTTATTTAAAATTGTGTACATGTAAAAAATTTAAGGTATTATATAATTGAATAAAAAATTAAATGTAATCAGAATCTCTTGTTAAAGTGCGAAAAAATGTAGGAAGGGAGATGAAATCAAAATGGTATACATTAATATATGGTATAATATATTTTTATATATAACCAGATGTAGCAAATATAGTATTTGTAAATACGTTTTGTAAAATTTGTTTAACAAAAAAGAATAAAAATCAGTTCTCTAACAAATTATCTGATTGATTAAACATTAAAATGATTATTTTTGTACTCAATGGTATTGGTTTTACGATTGAAAAGATTTATAATTCGGCAATGTCAAATTAAATTTTAATTTTCGTCGTCGCAGTGTATGTACGTATGAACTAACGTATGTAGCTTATATACACATTATATGCCACCATAAATGAAGCCAGAAGGCCATACATGAATCTCTGCATCTATATATAGGCGCATTTCCACCAGCAAATGTTTCTTGAATATCATTTTAATATTTTGGATAAAGTATTAAAATATTTTAAGTAATTATTTTATAAATACTAGTTATTTCTTCTAGTTTTTATTATATTCTAACGATATTGTGGTATTAAACAAAATTAAAATATAATTTAAATAATATTATGCTTTGAGAGTAAATAGAGCTCCTAAAATACTAATGTAATATTAAGTAATGTTCGTCAAATAATGTTCAGAGCATATTATTAAACTTAAAATAATATATAAATCCATATAACGTCAGTTATGTTTGTTTTTTTGCCATTATACATGATTGCATGCACGATTCATTTATTCGTGAAGTATAATCTGATTTTGCAATAAAAAATTAGGGAATTCCATTTCAGTTTTTTAAATTGTTCCCCATCCTAATCCCGAAGGTGTAGATAGAGGCTTGGTATCATTGAATATATTTTGTGAAAAAATATTACACAATAATATGTTTTTTCTTTTTGATTTAGATGAGTATTTCATGAAATATTTAATCATTTTAGGACTTTGTCCTTACCTTGAATATATATATAATAAAATCGGCTTTACATAATACGAAGATATTTTTTAATTTTTCTTCTTATAATAATTATAGCATCCCGAGTGGAAAAGTGCAGCATGGAATGAGGCTGGCTCATGTCCGCGACCCAGCCCTATGCCATGCTGTTTCCAGGCTTGTGCCAGTCCTATTCCACGTTATTTTGATTTTTTCCTACTATTTAGAATGGCATCAGGCTGGCATTGGTTTGGCTGTGGTTTGGATTGTGGCTGGCTCGTGTCCGAATCCAGCCTCATGCCATTGTTCTTTTTCCACTCGGGATTCAAAGGATTTTAAATTTGTCGAATCAAACTATTGAAAAGATATTCCTTGAATAATATATTATTTTGTTCGTTAAATACGCCAGGTAAGCATCGCTTGAAATATGCTAAAGCAGCAAAAAATGAAACTTCTATATAATATCTGTAATATAGTCAATAAAAGTATATTCCAATTATTTGACAATGTAAAATGATTTTATTACGAAAAGTATAAAACACACCACCAAATTATTTTTAAAAAGCGAAAACAAAAGTGTGAATAATATATGGGGCACATAAATCGTTAAAAAATCTTACCCAGCAAATAATACTGCAAAAATACCCATATAGGGAAACATAATCCCCTTGTCTATGGTGTATTACTTCACAAATAAGTTCAAGAATTTCATTATTTCGACTGAATATCAGTTTTTTGATCTCTGAATCTTTATAAAATTATAAATTAATGCATGCATTAAAGAAATCGTGAAGCGCTAACGAAAATATATGCACAATCTTATGTCCAATCAAAATCTAATTTTTTATTGGATAATATTTTATAGTTTTATAATATTTATAAAGGAAAGCAAACAATGAACAATTTTTCATTGCTCATAAGTTATCGTTCTCCGTTGCGTCTGCACACAATACGTCGCTATTGCGGATGCCGAAACAGTCGATACCGATGTGAATAAGATCTTGGTCCAAGATCGAGGCAATAAAGCCAGCGCAGCATATAAAACGGGTGTAGCCTTTTTCTTTATTTCGGCGTTTATTTATCGTCCGCGATAGTGCTTGTTTTAAAGTACGATTGTGTTGCACGAAAAGTACAATGCGCGACGCAAGAGGAACCGCAAAAATACACGCACGGACGCGTGTGAACCGAGCCGTACGTGCATTAACGCACGCAAGCAGCGAAGTCTGATCCTGGGCGTGGGCGATTATGCATATTACTGGCGCACCCATAAATATCGCTCGCACCATGCGTTATCGCGGATTGGCTTAATGATAATAACAATATAACGATATGCACGGCCAAGGTACGGGGATGCGAATGTCAACTTCTCAGATCGCTCACGATTATAACGATTCTAAGTATAGGGTTCGGCTTTTTCAAACTTTATTTGCAATATTCGCTTCTTTGCTTATTGACATCTTCACTTATACCACGTTCAATATTTTAATACTAGCTTGTTGTTGAAAATAATTTATTGATTAAGAACAGCATCTATATTTGTTTTATAATTAATTTCACAATGACAAAATAATGTTTAAAAACAATAATGTTTAATTGTTTATAATGTATTTATATATATTGTAAACAGTAAATATATTAACAGAGTTATATTGTAATATAATGTAAATTTATAAATTATAAAAAAAGTTTCGATAATGCACTCCTTTTATAAAGAACTAAAGGCGTAGAATTAATTTTACGGGCGATCAAATAATTTTTTATTGAATAAATTAAATAAAATTCAAGGATAATGAATTTTTAATCTTAATTTTGGGTGAATAACCCATTAATCATCTTAATAATAAAAAAGCGTCAAAAGTTATTCCGGAATTTAGGAACAGATTATTTTATTTTATTATTAATAAAGTTAAGGAAGTTAAAATGAATTTCAAATAACTGAATTTTAATTGCATAACCTGATGTTGTCAGATGTAAGCACTTGAAGTAACACATTTGCTCTTATTTTCTTTGCTTTTTAAGGTTAACAAAATGTCAAGTACACTTACGAGACACTTTTGTATCTACAATCTGCCAGTTTCATTCTTGAACCATTTTATCTTTGTTTATTATCTGTTATTCTCTCAGAAGATAAAAAAAAATTGAAACGTTTATAAATTAGTGTAAAATTGTTTCTGTAAATGCAGATTCAGTTACGCTGAAAAAAATATCTAATATTTTGTATATTATACTTATAATAGTCTAAGGATGATATATTTGGGATGGGAATAAGTATCAGCTGTTTGCAGACAGATGTCCTGAATAGTATTGTTTTTGTTCGCTGAGGTACTATTCTTGAAATCTAAAGATGCATAATATTCGACATTTGTTGGAATGGTGAAGACTGTTTTTATTTTGGTGTTAAAAATTGTAACATTCGTACGAAAAAAGCAGCATTTCCGGGAAGTAGTAGTTTATTATTTTATTCGAGTGTTGCGGAAATGTATGGTATAATGCTGAGTGTTTATGATGTTTATGCTGTGTTTAAGAGAGTGGTTTTGGTGATTTGAAAATGGCGATTTTGACGTGACTGATAAAAATGTGAAGGAGTACCTAAAAAATTCAAAAATGTACAACGACGGAAATTGTTAGATGAAGATTCAAGTCAAAGCTTAGAAGAATTGACGGAGGAATTAAATGTTGAAGATCTACCGTCGTTAAACGTTTGCACGTCAAATGGTCCAAAAAGCTTGGACTTAGGTGCCACAACTGAGGGAGAGGGACATAGAACGACGTTTGGTGACATGTGAGAAGCTTCTTGAACAACAAACAATAAATGGTTTTCTGCATCGAATTGTAACAGGGGATGAGAAATAGATCTTTTACGATACACTTAAGCGACGAAACATTGTGTGATGTCAGGTGAATCAGGTTCATGGATGTCGAAACGGAATTTCATACCAAAAAATCCTAGGAATTTTAATTTTTGTGTGATTTGAAGGAAAATCAATAAACTTTATCACTGTAGCCAATTGAAGCTAAAACAATTTTTTTACTGCAGTAGAAGTTCGCAAAGTTGGACACTTTTTACTTCTCTTCTTCGGGGGGTGGCAGGAAGAGAAAGGGATTTTTTATCGTTATAACTTTTATGACCATAAAGAAAAAACTTCAAACTATTCAGAACTCAAAGTATCATCTATAAATCATCTATAATATAATATTATATTATGATATGATATCATATTATATGCAACCGAAATATAACGCTTAGAAATTCGGCATTTCCGGTCCATTTTTTTTTCTCGAGAGTTTGGATTTGGAAGGAGTAAAATGGGAAATCTTGTTCCACTTGCCGTATTCCCCAGATATTACC
>JABFPK010001351.1:0-11966 GCA_022817445.1 Habroteleia sp. ZL-2020
ACGTTATTTTGATTTTTTCCTACTTTTTAGAATGGCATCAGGCTGGCATTGATTTGGCAGTGGTTTGGATTGTGGCTGGCTCACGTCCGCGAGCCAGCCTCATGCCATTGTTCTTTTTCCGCTCGGGACAATAAAAGGAAAGATTGTTGGATAATACACCTGTTCCAAAAATGATATGCATTAACTGTTGAAAATAGAAACAGGAATTTAAAGGAATCATTTAAAATTCTTTTTAGTTTATTTGAAGTTTATTTTGAAATATAAACTCCTTAACCTACAAAAAAGCATAAAATTTACTTGTATTTGGATACGATTATTGTCTGAGTTTAACCAAAATCTATAATTCAATGAAGACTTGAACTTAGCTACCAAAGAAATTGTTTTCCCAACGCAAAGTCGGCTGGTTATTATGAAACAAGAAACTAGCTGCGTAATTAGAGTGCCAGCGTGGCAATTAAAGCGCTAAACAAAGTTGTGTAAGGAAAGCATTATATTCCCCATGTTATACCCACTTGGAGGAAAGCAATTGTATTGAGTCTTTCAACATTTCACAGTCCAATGATAATATTGTTTCTACTCGATTACATTTGACTTTTATTGCAAAGTCAGATCCTTTACAGAAGCGTGCATTTACTGCAAAGTTCAATACAACAAACATCTAAAGCTTTTCTTGCTCAACTACCTGTTTACATGCAAGAAGTCTTATGTACATCTAGCAATTTTACATTTATCTACTATATACGAACTGAGAGTTAATCCCTACGACGTACATTGCAATCAATTTTGGATTTCTAAATTGGTATAGAAAAAACTCCTTTTATTATAATTTTAATAACTTCACTTTATACATTTGTTTATTAATTTATATAAGTTATTAAATGCAAAGAATTATTTGACGTAAATTAATTGATGTCTGATACAAAAGGAAAAATATTTGTTTGTTACAGTGTAATACTTTATAATTTTTATGAGAAGTGATTAATTTCACACTTCTTTGAACATTTTAGTCACCGAATATGTATGTATTATGTAACTATCTTCAATTAATACCCAATCACTGCTATCCCCCATCAGATACGCAAGATACAAGCTTCTATCAGTCGTATCAAGTTATTAGCTAGTTCGTAACCGAAGCTATTCAGATAACACCAAATTACCACATTCAAATAGACAGTTATGAAATACCGTTGATGATTAATAATCGAAGATTGGGAAAGGGTTATACTACTTTCATCAGGGAGAGATGTAATTCTTCGTAACTTCATCCACTCTATCTTTCTATTTTCGTATTGACCGATCCTAATCCTATCCAATTTTTCAACAGCTTCTGCCAGCTTTGTTTGTAGCGTAACTACGAAAAATGCAAGGAAAGCAAATAAGCTCGATTTTACTGGGGTGTGGCGAATGAAACGGATAAACTTTCCGAAAAGGATGACCATTAACTTTTATAACTCTACAAAAGTTTCAGGGTATCAGTTGAGTTATTGATTTGATTGTCATTGTCATCATATATGTTGCAGCAAAAACAATCAGAAGTCATTCTTCGAAGGATAAGAACAAAATTTTCACAACTACACTAATAAACCATTAAAGTATATATTATAATTAATTTTAAAATGACACAAATATATTTCAAAATGTATAATATAAGGTTATTTGCAAATATATATATATATATCTAAATAAACATTTCTAGGGTGTGCAAAACTTGGAATTCAGAAGTAAAATTCCCTCTTAATAAGAGCATTATTTCTAATTAAATTATAAATATATTTATCGTAATTAATTTGGTCCTTGCAAAGTTTATTGTATTTAAATTGGATTATATATGTGGTAAATTAAAGTATAGTATATTTAAGCTTCTACAGATGTTGAATATAAGCTTATGTAGATGTTGCATTCAAGTAAGCGTTTGTTTCTAAACACATTATGAAAGATGATGAAAACATGTTCAAGTTCAAACGAAACGTTTGACCCTTCGACTAACAGACGGTGTTCTATCCAACTGGACGCAGTGCAAACTGGAGTGCGCGCTGTGGTGAATGCACGCTTATCAAGCATAGACGGATGCTCCATTATGTCTGCATACTCGACGTGCCGGCTGCCTCAATTGAATCGTTCGTCAGATTACCCAATGACGCATAATGTTCTGATGGCAGGTATGTCTCTACGTACACCATTGTTACCTTCCGACCATCGTGCCTTAACCCTACCGGTTAGAGTGATTCCAGGCACGTAAAAGCAATTCGAGGAATCCTCTTCATTGTTATGCAAACACGAGTCAAGCCAAACCACTGGATCATAATTCCAATATGAAGCCTCGGTCATCCCGATACGTGTGTATAAAGTCAGTACGCGGTTAGACGAGGCTCTTTTGGGACGCGCTCATCATCGGATGGTACGTCATTTTGGTGCCTACCGTCATACCTAAACATGTTTATTCGATTCCAGTCATCGTTATTATATTCCAATACAGCATTCCGTAATTGCATCGCATTGCTAGTTTCACCAGTAATTCAGTATTATCGTATCCTTTTGTTTCATTTCCATCCGAGAACCGTTGAATTTTCGGTCAACTCAATCTCGTTGTAATTTCGGCTATTGTTCATAAAATATTCGACTGTTGACCTATTTCAACGTTACTATTTCATATTTTAATCAAGCCGCTTAGCATGATCATTTGACTAGAAATGATGGGAGTGATGCTACAATCTGTGCGAGCAAAATTCACCAAATTTCTTTCAATACTCAATTGTAATAACAATGAATCAATTATCTTAGACAATTTGAAACTTTGATCCATTGCATTTGAAACGATATTTTGTTTAATGACATGTGAGAGATGCATTAGTTTGTCATTCTCTTTTAAGAATTGGTGCAAAGGTTATGTTCAAAAATATAAAAAACGGTTTTCCTCGTGAAACATCTCAAAGAACTGAAATTACTATTCGCATCAGCTACACGATTAATGAAATTCAATCTTTCGGTGATTGGATTACTATATGGGATAGTGCATAGAACGCCGAGAAGAACCGATCAAAATAATAGTTTTCCTATTTAAGAAGTAGTCTAAAGTGCGTCGCGTATATTTAAAGATGCGGGAACAATTATTTGTTAAACTTTGTTATCAAATTCTATGGTCATTCCGGACTATTTCGAGCGGACAATAATCCAAAGCACCGTATAGTCGTCTTTATGTAGATTGAAAACGCCGAAATAACGTCAAAACATTATATTGCTACTCAATGTCTCCTCTAATGTAAATCTCATTGAACATTGCTGGTTTTCTATCAAGTTCGAACTTCGAAAGAAACCTATTTTTACCTCAAAGCAATTGTCGAGCAGAAATTGTAAAGAATAACGCTCTTTCTTCACATATTCAATGAAAAGCACGCAAAAAAGATACTAGCCTATAACAGATAATGGCCGTAACACTGGATCATGTAATAACGTAATTGCTGCAAAATAATTTGTAATGTCGACGATTCATAACAAATAACAGTTGTGAGCTAATTTTTAAATATATTTAGATCAATATGAAATAGTTATTTTAGAACACAAAATTAAAGTAATATATGTATATAGTTCCAGGAAGTATGTCTTTCACGATGAATGTTTTTAATTGATAAATTATATGAACTCAAATATATTCAATAATATAATTTATTTAATTGTCATACTCTGTACATTACTACTGTGAATATTTGATATTTATGTTATTATTACATACGTTCATTAAAAAATCGCTGACTTGTTGAGAAAAAAAATGTTTGAAATTTCATGTATTTGAATATAATTATTGTTCAATTAAAAAGCAAATAACAAATCTAACATGTACACAACTATCACATTCTAATTTTTAGTAATGTATCCTTTAGACCAAACTTCATTATAACCCAATTTTTAATTATGTATTTATAATGAGAAAATATTCTTATAATAAATTGTTAGTTTTTTATATCTACCTATTAAAGTTATCATGATTTAAATCGTTAAATTTAAATTCTGATTTCAATCAAATAATTTTTTTAACAAATTTACTGATTTAAATCAACAATATATTTATATATATATACGTATCGTAATGTATTATGAAATTGCAAAATAAAATGAATATCGCAATTGAACCACTAAATTGTTAAATAACGAGCGAGAACAAAGAAATTTATCTAATCAGTTTTTAAATACAAATATTTTATATATGAAAATATAAAAAGACTGTTATATAATAAATCAAATATTTAATTTATAACCAACAATTTTTGTTTGAACATAAATAAATCATAAATATATTATTTTCATTTACTTTCATATTATAGAACGTAGAATATATAATATATTTTGTTCAATATTCCATTTTAAGACTTTTTTCAAACTGTGATAATTATAAAAATTGCTTTGAGTTTCATCTTTGAATTTTATCAATTAATAACATCGTCCAATTTTCCTTCGTTAAATCATTAAATAATTTTTGCTGTTAATACAGAATGTACTGGTATACATACATTTCCTGCAAGAAGTACAGTTTTTCATTATATTTTTAGATTCCATCAAATAATGTTTAATAAATCACAAATGTAATTTTGTCTTTCACGAGTGCACGAATTACAACTTTGATAAATCTACTCTAGAGATACCTGCCAAATTCTTGTAAATTTAGTTTACAAAACCATTCGTAAGATCCATGTTCTGATTTTACGCCAACTACTTGGGTCAATAAATTCGTTCCAAGTGCATTAAGTTCCCTTGTACCCACGATTTGTCCTTGTGTAAAGGAATAAACTTAACGAGTACATAAATTGCAACTACTAATAGTCTCTCATATGCCATTAAACACCTTTGCAGAGATACAATTGATCGTCGATGAAGATAACAAGCGCTTTGGCTAATCACATGACGACGTGTTGATGAGCAAATCAAACACGGTCGGAAAGTTAAATGTACTTTTTCCGCATAAAGTTTATTGATTTCAAATCCCTCAGAAACAAATAACTTCTATAGAAGTCTGCGGTTATCTCGCTAAGTAGCAAAATAAAAAAATTAATTTATATATTATTGACTTCTTTCTAGTTTCATTTGAATGGAATATAAATTATTTGATGTTCGCAAATAATGAAAGATTATATCATTCAATCAAAGTCAAGAATATGATACTAAAGTTCCATAAGTATTAAACGGAAGCTTATCGAGCAAACCGTATCTCTCCTTTTTATAATGAAAGTTTTATATAAAAAGAGTGTATGATCATAATTTCCGATTTAATTCAACAATATATTGCTTTAGACTACTACTGTGACCATAATTATAATTAAAAAAGGTTTCGAGTTTTGTCTTTTCTGCGGTCTGAATGCGTTAACAGTGCGTTATAAAATGTCCCGGAACACTCATTAAAGTTAACTATACGTTTCATAAAGTATTGCAACAAAGTCTTCAGTATTTTACATTTGTTCCTATTTGGTAGGACTCTGGAGTAAATAAATACAGTTCATACACCTCAGCTTTGATGTGTCAAAAAATATAAAATAGTAATACAAAATTTGCACTTACTAAGTTCACATAATATAACTGTAACGGTTAAGTGTTTCTCCATATTTATGGATCATTTTAAGTATTAAGGGCACAGTTGAGCAATATTGGATAAATGTTTTAGTGATGCTAATGCTTGGTCTACAATCCAGTAGAATCGATCTTTAAATAGCTAATCTGTAGGGCAATATGTGCAAATAGGGCTTCTAACAATAGTTGTAGTAAGGGTGCTCTGGTTTCGTCATCAACGTAAAATTTATCATGCTAGCTTAGATTTTACACGTAGGCGTTTTTTTGTAGCTTAAATAATTCTTTTTTGTCGACGTCTTTAACATAAACGTATAAAAAACTAGTCGATATATATTGCGAAATGAATTTTGTCAATATCATCTACCCTATTCTAATTGATTAACAGGTCTTAACAGTAAACATCGATGTATTAAGATAATTCATAGATCATGTCTCATCTACTTTGAGTCAGTTAATAAAATCGTTTTATGGAATGCTTTCACTGAAATGAATCTATGAAAACATAAATCTTTGTACTGTTCTGTATTTCCGTTAACCATTGTAATATTAGTCAAGACTGATCAACGATTTGGCATTTATTCACATAGACTACAGCGTTATCTTATCCTTTTGCACATCGCCGGTTAATGTCGAAAACGGCGCTTTGTCCTTCGACTCCGACAAGCATTCCACCAAACTCGTCCATTTCATACCATCGCAACCAAAATCTCAAAATAAACAACTGTCGTGCTAAAGTCACCTGATATTCTCCGTTGTACAGTCGATGTTACAAGTCTGCCCGAAGCTTTGTAAAAGGGTTCGAGCATTAGTATGTTAGAGCAGACAAAGTGCAATCGGTTCGAAAATGCGATTATTGGCCGGATCGATCGACGTCCCACGTAGCGCGTCAAATCTCGCACACATGCAGCTCAGCAAGCAAGTATTGGACTGTGCCCGACACGCAACTCTGACCGCGGTCTTCAAGTCAGGATAATCGTATCGGGAAACGTATACCACGCTGGAGGCGTTAACGTTGAGAGCATTATACGTTGTTTGGCTCTGGGGTTGTTCGGAGCCCTGATCCCGATGAAAACGACTGCCAGCTTCATACCCAAGCCGCATTGTTTTGCCATAGTAAACTTGCGAGCTATTTAACGCCTTGCCTGAACCGCTCAGCCGTGCAGCAAGAACCCGAAAGTCCCTCCCCTCTTTTAGGCCTTCCCCGGTATCAACCCTCATTCTTCCTCACAAAACTTCGCCCGCCAGCTCGTAACTACTGCTTCTGTGCGCGAAAGTTTGCACTAACTTTGCGTAGCACCATTCGGCTACGTGAAAAGCCCGTCCCGGCTGGTTGGCTTGCCGGCTGTCTAGCTAGCTAGGTGGCTTACTTGCCCGTTCACTTGCTTGTTTATTCATATTGCACCACGACATATTCTATAGTCCTTGAAATGTAGTAAAGAATTTTTGTAGTTGGAAGAAGAGAAAACGCACTAGAAGTCATCATTCATAGTTCCTCTGCCTCTGGCAAATATCTTCAACACATCAGGATTTGACTGCTTCATTCTGTTCTCCAAATTTCAATTTTCTATGCAACAACAATGCGTGAGCGTCATAAAGATAGCAAAAACGTCATTCCATGTTCGTCAACCCGGCAAAGATTTAGTTTAATACTTTCAAGGCCCTGAGAAGCTAAAGATAAGGGTCTCTTCCGGAAAGATTAGGGATTGCCTTCCGGAGTTAAATTGCTACTTGAGTTTGGACGTCTTGAGGAGGCATTGTTCGTACAAAGGAGTTATTTTGTAGGCTTTCATTGGCTGGCGGTTAAGTTCGCGAGGATAGATGAAACATCTGATGCGACTGATGGGATGACCTCAAAGTGAGATTTCGTTTCACTAAATATTTACGTCAAGTGTCTTTTAATATCGAAATAATAATAATTAGTCAATGAGTTTTCAAATATTGTATTATCATTTGTGGAAAAATGTATAGATAAAGGGTTAAAGTAATTTGTGCAAAGACGATGACGAGGCGGATAGATATTCAAATAGTTCATAATCTTTCATCAACTGCACCAATTTGACAATTTAAATCCTCAATTTATGTTTGATGAAAATTTAACCAGCGAAATATATCAGTAATTATTCATTGCTATTGGGACTTAAATCCAGCTTCTGTTGTTCTGTTAAATAAGCTGTATTTCATTCGAAATAGTCGATCGATTAATTATATAAATATCTAATTTCACGTAAAACATTGTCCTTTCCAATACCATTATTTTTTGCGACGTCGGCTATAAATCGAGCCCATCTCTATTCATAAACTCGTGCCCTCGCTCTAACACAAAATCCATTCCAATTAGGTTCATTAAAATTCCCTAATTTATTATTATCTCAAGCAACAGTTAAAATGGTAAAATACGGTTTGTCCATACTAATTGGAGCCTCCCGGATTTATCGCGAAAAAATTTGCGTCGATCTAGTTAGTTTAATGGAATATTCAATACCAGCCGAGGTAGCATAAACTAACAATAAGATTCTTTTATTTGATTGCGAATGAATTTCCTCGCGGGTTGTTCTCCTTGTCACGCACTACGCACCTGTGCAATTCCAACTACCCCCGCCATTCATCTTATATACATCTTGGTCCCGACCGCGTCAGTAACACCTCGTAGAAAAAAATAAGACGTTCTCGAGGCTGAACCTTTTATTCATCCTCACACAGTCTTCCTTCCCCTTTCTTCCTTTCTTTCTTTTGTTGACATAAAATGCATTTCATTTTACGTCTATATCCTTCCCGCATTAAGTCCATTCACTTTTCACATCACGTGTAACTAATAAAAAATTGAAAATATCAAGTCACGAATATCTTATGCAGTACTTTCTTTTGCGTGTAAAAAGTCCTCAAATGTTTTATTCTGAGTATATTACAAGTGAAATGAAAACTGTTTTATCGCATAGGTCTTCCTTTTTTTTATCTAATAAAATTTTATGGTCGAATTACTTTGTTTTGTTGTTTAATTTTTCGACATAAAAAACTTTATTCTCCGCGTTGACTGCAACATTTTCAAAACGCAGCAAAAGTTTTTATCGTTGTTTTATTTCGGAGAATGTGAAACAATGAAAAGTCAATTTCTGAGGTTGATACACGCGTATCAAAGAAGTTAATTAGGTCTTCAAAAGATTTGAATACACGATATAATTGTTTGAAGAACAATGCACGATGATGGAAAATATAGTTTTATTTCTATCTTTAATGCAGAATAGTTTCAACAACTTTTTAAAGCATAATTTTGGAGTTATAATTTGCTTCTGTATGAAGAGAGAAAAAATGCGGTTTCATTTTGTTCATTAACAATAGTTTAACAGTTGTTGAGCAATTAGTCGAATTATTTAAATTCGTGTTTCCTTTAAGTAACAACGCAATTTTTTATCTACCATTCTTCTGTTGCACATTAAGGCATGCATTAAGAAAATATTGAAAAGCAATTATTCCGAAAAAAGAAAGCTTAATTCCATCTTCTCATAGTAAAATAAAGAACTTAATATAACCAATTACTCCGCCAACGAAAGCCAATAGAAAGCAGCTAGGAACAATTTCACTTGAATTTCGATAACTCTGCACAGTGAACAAGTTCTTAATTTGTTAATTACAAGTAAAAACAATTTACGAACGATCTTCCAATGTTCAGTTATAAATTGTAAGCTTGATATGTAAATACTTTTGCGATCATAAATAATAGATTTAACAGCACGTCTCTCGCAAGTGTCGCCTCGGAAAGTAACCCCACTTGACGTTGTTGTCTCGAAGTTGCGCGACGCGACATTTCGAAGCCATTGAAATACTCGCGTATTTACAATGTGGCAACGTCATTGGCACGTTGCTAGCGCAGCGCATAATTCGCCTATTAAACGCATTTCGTAAACGTTCGTGAATTTCGTTTTGCTTACAAGCGGGGCTGTAATTAGCGTATGGAGATTCTAGCGTAGAATGCATAAGTTTTGCGCCAGCCGTGGGTCGCCGTTGAGGGGGATTAATTTCGCAACACACATACCACCCGCTCGGCTCCCCGTCCCCACCCACGCTGTTTCTGGCTTCATGATTTATGCGTCGCGATGACCACGCCCGAATAGCCGAAGTAACTGAGAATACAAGGGATGGGAAAAGACCTCTGGATCGCGCGAAGTCTCATAGCTCCGCTTCCATATACTAAAGCTACGTCCGATATTTATAATCGACCTTATTGACGATTCCGAAAACACAAATAGAGAACGGCAGAAAATACAACAAATCGCGGATTCGCCTGCAACTGATAATGTGAATTATTTACTAGTTGCAGTCTTTATTCTCCCTTCCGCCTTAGCTTTGGTAAAGTAAAATTCTGTTCTATCCATATCATCTAAAATTTTAAATATCAGCAAAGTAATTTGCTAATTACTATCAATTTTATTACTTCGGGAAAAAAATATTCAAATATTCAGCTTTACTGGAACAGCGTGGTTATACTTCCAAAAATCAAAGAATTACTATATGAGATAGTCAAGTTTAAACATTTTTCTGATCTTTTTTAACAGCTTATTGATTCATTATACAATCTAAGATAGTATTTTTATATTGTTTTAAGTATATCCTCGTTGTATAAACTAAAATATAAACATTTATATAATTTTTTTTCTCTGTGTACCCGTTTCAAATTAGTTTAGGAAACCACGTTTGTTCACATATAGAAAAATGTATCTGGCATCTGATGCGAATCCTAAAGTATGCTTTGTTAATAAGGAATAACACAGCATATTAGTAAGTAAATGAATGATAAAAAAATAACATAAATAAATACAAACTATTATAAAATTGTAATAACATTATCGTAACATAAATATTTTGCAGATACTTTAATATCGCCGCTACTAAATTTAAGAATAAATCTTTATTGTCGTGTATTTTAATTATAAACAGTAAATATTTTTCTTTATTTTCTTTGAAAAATATCTGCGACCTTTTAAAATATGTGTAAATTGATCGCATTTCTCTTTGTATTCATGTTCTATTAATATTTACTTTATTTTAAGGAAAAATATCGTAAATCTTATTAGTACATGATTTCAACTGACTCTCTTATCCTTGTATCATGTAAGATAATCGAAGTAGTGTCTGATGAGAACAATTAACCAAAACTTTGATAAAATCTTATTTTTATTTATAGACTACGTTGTCTAACAATCAGATACAATTTAAATTCTGTTAAATTTCGTTTATATATCACTCGCGTGTACAATTAACTATCTATCTATGTGTATAATAATTTTTTACTGTTTTCTAAAAAGAAATTTTTTCTTTTTCTAGGCAATTATTCAAAACATCAACAAAGTTATTTTCGTTCATATAATTCTAAAGAAGTGTCTTTTGCCACATTTTGACTAATGATATAACCAAAATATTTTTTACTATTGCAAGATATGTATTTTCTTTGTAATTTATATAAAATTAATGCACAACAGCACATCCCATATTTCTATTTCCATCTGGAAAGCATATTTTTAGAATGGCGTTTGCAATATTACATTAAAACACAATTTTATACTCGAATAAACTGACTAAATTAGAGGAAATTCTTTAATCAAATATTGATTACTCTAATTATGTTACGTAAGAATAAATTGTAAATTGTTCGTGAAGACCCGTCACGAGTAGATAATTTTGAAACAATCGGAAATAGCCTTATGATCAGATAACTTTTTCGAAATGATGTGAATAATTACATGGTTTGTGAGAAACAAAGGTTAATAACTTTATTACGACGAACTATGGTGTAGCAACACGCTGTCGGTTCTCATGTGAACTATAAATGGCAGTTGGTTGGTCTTACATTACATATATATTGTATATATACATACATGATGAATAAATACATATATCTCATACTCTGCTATAATAATATAAAACATGTTTCGAAGATATTGTTAAGACATTTCCTTTGCGGCAATTAATAATAAAAAAAACTTCTTCGATTAACTTACTTTTCCTGCAGTAAAAAGTTAAGTCATTAATAAATAACTAAATAACTTTATATATGTACGTAGAAACAACTGGTTTTTTATGGTACATTTTTAATAAAAAAATTCAGAATTTCCATTAAGGTAAAATAGAAGATCTAACGCAACGAAGTTAGTAATTTTATGAATACAATTTTTCTGTTATTGAATTAAGTAATTATAAAAATATTTGAGCGATATTTATACAAAGAACAAGTAATTATATAAATTATTATCTCAGTCAGTACAGAGAGTATATACTTCAAGCAATATAAAAGAATATTATCTTAGATAGGAGAATGAATCCATATTCTGGTAAACAAGAAGAGTAAAACATTTAAATTTTACTACCCTAGATCACAATTCTTTAATTGTTAGAAGTATATATATTCAAACTATACC
>JABFPK010001353.1:0-11963 GCA_022817445.1 Habroteleia sp. ZL-2020
TGATTATAACTTGCTTGATTTTGGTCAAAAATGGATGAACCTTTATGTTTTTACAACTTTAAACTTTTCTCCTTCAGAATATTTGAGTTAAAATGACAGCCAATCCATTCCACCCCTCGCCACCCCCAGAAGAAAAAACATGATTTTCTCTTAAAAATGACGCACATTCACAACCTCTATTCACCATCAAAGAAAAATCTTAGACTTAATCGACCATTACTGAAATAAGGATCATTCATTTTTCTTTAAGATGCAAAAAATATCATTTGTCTACGATGATTTTGCTTGAAGTTATGAATTTTTAAAATTTTGATTACATTTGTAGTCATTTTTGGCATTTGAACAGCAAAATTAACGTTAATCACACAATGAGTATTAAAGAAAGGTGCATAATGGAGTTTTCAAATGTTTATCCTAATTTTCTCAATTTGATGAAAACTGATTTGGAACTTTGAACCGCCGACATCAGCGTTACTCGATGTGCACCACGCGGGGAGGTTACCGGTTGGATTTTGCACATCATGTGCGGGTGTTATGTGTTTATCGGTTTGTACGTGTATGTGTTTTAGTCTATGTATTTATTTGTGCGGGTTTGTGTTTATGTGTGTATGTGTATTTAGTGCGTGTTCGTGTTTACGTGTATATGTGTTTATGTTTGGATGCGTTTGTGTGCAAATGCCAAAAATGACTACAAATGTAATGAAAATTTTAAAAATTCATAACTTCAAGTCAAATCATCGTAGACAAGTGATATTTTTTGCATCTTGAAGAAAAATGAATGATCCTTATTTCAGTATTGGTCGATTAAGTCTAAGATTTTTCTTTGATGGCGAATAGAGGTTGTGAATTTGCGTCATTTTTAAGAGAAAACCATGTTTTTTCTTCCGGGGGTGGCGAGGGGTGGAATGGATTGGCTGTCATTTTAACTCAAATATTCTGAAGGAGAAAAGTTTAAAATTGTAAAAACATAAAGGTTCATCCATTTTTGACCAAAATCAAGCAAGTTATAATCAGAAACGTAAAAAAAGGCTTATAAATTTCAAAAATGTATAATTTAACGCTAAAAAATCCTAGCTACTTGACTTTTTACATAATTTGAAGGAAAATGAATGAATTTTATGTCCCTGGTATCATCTAATTTGCTTAATATTCAACCGAGATATAACACTTCAAAAATTTGGTATTTTTGGTACATTTTAAAGTGGTGCTTTTTGCTTGCCGTGAGTGTATATAAGCATTGTCGCATAATATAAAATAGAAGATGAATTTTTAATTTTGATAAGAATTAATAAGAATTAATAAGACAATCTAAAACGATATATAATTGAATGTAAGATAAATTACATGTAACAAATAAAAATACACATTGTTACTTATTTATAAAGGAATATTAAACAAACGGGAATTTCGTAGAAGGGCAATTCAGATGTGAGTACGTGTATGGCAAAACCTAGATTTCCAGAAAAATCTGCGAATATACATGCATTGATGTACGTGTATGAATATATCGCAATCATAATAATATGGTGAATTTCCATTTCTATTTTAATGGCTTTAGGGATTTGGACGAAAAGCATCAAAAATACCGTATTGTAACAAATTTCATCAAAATATACTTATTTAAGTTAAATTTGAAAAAATCTGATTCCCTTTTACATTTTAAACGAGTAGTTTATATATATCATGCAATTTCGAATGTATTTTGTGAATTAAAATGAAATGAATTTAATTTATATGTTATAATGTTATAATTAATATGTTATATGTTAATGTTAATTGTAATATATGTTACATAATAGAATTTTGAATTTAAAAGTTGTTGAAAATATTTGTGTAATATTTATACAAGTACAAATTATTCAATTTTTTGAAATATTATATATTATCTAATAATCATGGTTAAATAAAAAATCATGAGAATTGATAGCTTACCATTACTGGATTACAGCGTCACGAAATGCATGATTATAACGCTTCTTTTTGTCATCAACGACGAACAGAATAAAGCAGGAACTTAATCATCGTCGGTGAAAAGCTTTCCTGAAATTTGCCGAATAAAGCCCTCTCTCCTCGAAACCGTCGCGAACTCAAAATAAATGAGCGGTCCGCATTAGCATAATGTATGTCGCAATTATCTTCATAATTGCCCAAGTTGTTGCCAACTTATTTCAATCTAGCAACCCTCGTCTACCCTCAACTCTCGTTCCAACAAGGGTCCAAAGGAAATTGGATAGTGACTCTAGACTGTGTGGCAGAGGTCTTGTACTTTCAAGTGCAACGCCGATAATCCTATTTTGAATCCCCTACCGTGAACGAAAATCAAAGTTCATAAAAGTAAATGAATATATACATGGAAGTATAACAATAATTTAATTACTAGAAGCATTTTTGTAAATTCTATTCTGTAAAACTGCATTTGATGCAAGGGAAAAACTTCAAATTATTTTCATTTTTATATATTGTTAAACGATAAAATAAAATTATTGTTATTACTGCTTCGAACTTTAACAAATTAGATTTAGGTTCATATTGAATTTTAATTTAGTTGAAGTTCTGTAGTTTTGAGTTTAAGTTAAAAGAAGTTCTTCGACTCTACGTATTTGCCTATTGTACAGAAAAGTTAAGTGCGGAAATTGTTGAGTTTTTTTTATTCATCCTATAAGAAAAGTGCAAATGGCTGCCCAAATTAAAAGTGGTGCACTGAAAAATGCATGCAATATATACGTATGGGATACACCATGCATGGAAGACACATATTAGAGTAATTATGCTGCATGAATGTAACGTGTTATTCACGCATGCAGCAAACGCTCATACCATTTCATTCTTTATTAATTTGAAAATACATATGTAATGAAGAACTTTGACACGTTTCTTGTTTTATTTCTATACGATGACATGCAAGCAACACGTGTTTCTTTGAGGAAATCAGCATGTATTACCACATTTACCTAGTATGTAAGTATTATATAATACTTTTGGAAATATACAAATGGCCCAGTACTGGCCCAGTACCAATAACCGCGTAACAACCGTTGTCTAACCGTAGGAGTGAAACGCCATGGGACGCAGTCCCAGTACTATAAACAACGGTTATAATAAACAACACTGGCACAGTATTGTCACAGTGTTGGCACAGTGTTGTCCCAACGGTCGGCTCACAGTAGAAAATTATGGTCAGTTGAATCGTTGGGACGGTGCTGGGGATTTTGTTTGCCAGCACTGGCCCGACGATTAAATATTCACGGTTATTATCTAATGCTGTGCCAACGTTATGACGTTTGTTTGGGTTGGCCAACGGTAGATTTTTCCACATTTTTCACATTAATATATATTAATCATGAATTCGTTTGAAATTTTAGCTGAACAGAGAAATCATAGTTCTCTATCAATTATAAAAAGCATACACACTATAATCTATGCTAGAACCAAACAAAGATAGCTGGTCAACTTAATGTCGATAGCTTATACAATAAGCATAAAGTACACTTATGTTGCATGTGTTTAACGTGCATACTCGGAACACCCCGTAGCATATACGAACATTTATAAAGACTAGATTTTGACAATGAATTGTTTCTTAAAGTTTGAATTGGACAGCGATAATAAGTGCTATTGTCAAAAGAAATAAATATTTATAATTAAGCAAACTACTTTTGAATTTACAGCGCGTATCAACTTTTGTCCGCGTAAAGCAAATATAAAGTTTAATGAATTTGTAATAACGAAATTGCACAGATAATTAGAGATTGAGGTTATTAGGTGTCGATGGTTTCGAGTCTAAGAGTAAGTAACGTGCTCGCTGTTTTATTGCCAAGAAAGTTTGCACTTCTGGGGTCAAAAGTTTATTCTGGCACTGATGAGGGGCGGGTAACTGCGGTCGGTGAGAATGACGCAGGAAAGTTAAGATCCGGTAGAGGACAGTCTGCAAAGTTAGCAGAAACTTTTTACTACGAATTAATCACCGGAAGATGGTGACTAGTCCTTATTAAATTGCGGCCGCGCTATTTATTTCGACGCAGCGCTTGTTACCACACTGTTCTCATACAGATTATTATTTTCCTCGGCGACGATTTCATTCGGGTCGTTTATTTAGCTTCGTATTATCAGTTTCTTCGCTGGCTCTTCAAAGAGGAAACAGCGAAGAATACCTAATGAAAATAATTTGATTACCAACAATAGCCGGCTTCGTGGATGAATTCAAATGTATACGTGCAAAAGAAATAACTTTGCCTTTTAATTCAATTAATCCTCGAATGATAATCACTATAATAAGCACCGAACAAACTTTAGCTTAATTCATTCTTTCGCGCGTCTCCAATTATATGTAAGGTTTTTGCCGTGTTTATATTTAATGCAATCTAAATTATAATCACGACTAACGCGCAAACGGCAAAATCAAATGATCTGTTTTAGCGGGATAAGGTGAAAAAGAGAAAACTAGATGGACCTTCCGAGTATACAAGTCGCCAGTTTACACTGGGAGTAATCTGTGTGAGGAAATTGTGTCATGTTACTGTCGCGTGAAGAATTAGATCTGGAAAATCCATAATAATTGCTCCCACCGCAGTCAACTGCGAAACTGGCCGAGGCAGTTTACAACTTTGATGATCATTTTCATCGATGTGCTTTGATCCTTATGAATCATAAGTTTGAATCAAGATATGCCCAGTTCAAGTAAATTGATTTAATAAATTAATAATTTTACATATGTCTTGTATAAATAAAAAATTATTTTATATTTACACGGTTATTGCTATCTTAATATTTGATTTCAAAGTGTACAGAAGAAAAATTAAATAACGTTTCATAAAATAGTATATATTTTTATTTTGGATCAAATGAAATTAAATGATATTTATTTGTTATCAAAACTAATATTTTGTTTGCTCCAAAAAAAGAATAATATTTATGCAAAATACACTAAATCAGCATTCCATAGATTACTTTTAAAATAGAAAATTAATTAAGAATAGTGGTACCAATATTATTTTCTGTACATTGGGTACCCATTTTTTTAAAACATTCTCTGCCTCGATGTATGCATAGTCGTAATTATACGAAAATTGAAAATATTACATTTTATTTTTATTTTTTATTATTTATATATATTTCCCATTGCTATTTAACATTGTTTTCAAAATATTCAATAAGGTTTTCCAATCGAATCAAATTAATTTCTTTGCACAACGAGATGTACATTATATCTTGATGAAAATTTGTAAAACCGATGAAGTGTCATTGAAATCTCTGGTTTCGCTTGATTCGGGTTTGCATGTGTGTACATATTGGTTTTCTTTGTGTACATATTTGTATGTATATACAGTTGCCCAATGAAATTAATAAATGATATTCAACATAATAATTATATATTTTGTCACTGATAAAATGCTTCTATTGTATGCGTTAATGAAAGGAAGTAAAAAACAAGACAAATTTTTGAATGCACAATAAATGCAATACGTCTGGTTTGTTCGATCTAATTTAATTTACGTACTTTATAATCGTAATGAAAGAATCATTCAAATATTTCAGATAATGGGATGAATATTTATTGTTTGATTTCAAATAAAAATTACATTAATAATAAGCAGCATTTTTTTGGAAATAATATATATTACTTTTTTTAAATACTCAACGTATTCTTAATAATGTTATCAAGATAATTGCGTACATAATATTAACAAATCATTGACTCTTTCCTTGAATAAAAATATCCAAAAAAATTGACCGATACAATACAGAGTCAAATTCGAATTATCGTCGCTATTTATTATTTTTGTTTCATTTCGTTATTGTTTTAAAATTATACAAATATTTAAGTATAATAACAATTTTTTGCATTCTGCTTAATAAGAATGCTAAGTCTGTTATATACATTTTTACAAATTAAATTTATAAATTTCAGTTAATTATGCTGAAATAATTATTATCGTTAGCTTGACAGGGTTAATTATGATTATAATTTGACTGTTATATTATATATCTGAGATGCCATAGAGAATTCTGTTTCTATTGTGTGGAATAGGACTGGCACAAGCATGGAAACAACATGGCATATGGCTGGGTCGCGGACATGAGCCAGCCTCATTCCATGCTGTTCTTTTCCGCTCGGGTTGGCCCAAAAAATGTAGCTAAACTTATTCAGTGTAGCATAAACAATGTCGTTGTTTAATATATTTCAAGTGTAAATAAATTTATTGTTGACTTCGATAATTCAGTTTGTAATGATAAAAAAATAGTTTTTTTGCAATATATAATTTGCAAAAAATACATAGATTGCAATACATAGATAAATTGCAATACACGCACGTCGAATTTAGCTGACTGGTGCTAATTTCGCAGTTTAGAGACAGTAGAAATTAGTTTGCCTAATGCCCAATGATTTATGTACGATGCCCGTACATGTTAGCTTAAGTGCTTATCGTATGCACGCATACCAAAATTTCAATGCGTCGATATATTTCTTCAATTTCAAAAATAGTTAACTTCTGCAGTGTTTGTACGACCATTGTCTTAACGCAATTAATTGCTCTATGATTGAATATAAACAGGAATACGGCTAATTAGTGTAGAAAATTTGTTGGTGTAAGAATGATTGATAATTGGGTTAATTAGACCGGCGTTAAATCGCGCGACCGAAAAACCAATTTTCGTCGAGAGAATCGACAACTTACATACGTGCACGACTTTGCAACTGCACGCCGAACAGGAAGCGCGTTCTCTGTTTTGCTAAAAACAATTTGGCGAATCGTAAATTCAAATGTATACTACAAAAACAAAGAGATTTTCTCGTTTGAAACGAGACTAGAAAGAAGAATAAAATAACACAAAAACAAGTGCAAGCGAGAAATGAGACCGTTCATTTTTTCAGTCTAGTCGGAGGCGGCGAGGGGCAGGGTGGCGCCGACCAATCGCACGATTGCTGCCGTGCACAAAAGCATCGAACGCAAAATAAAACGAGCACGTCGCAAAAAAATGGCTCAAAATTAAATCCAGCCAACAGAAAAATAATCAGATTTCAGTGTATATTATTAACGAAGATGCATACACACACGAGCATACAACCACGCGTACCGTCGATGTGTACGCCGAATTGGCGGGAAAACTATTGACTTCAATCAGACCGGCCACCATCGCTGAATCCCATCCGTCGCGACCGCGTATGCGTACCCGTTGCTGTGCATATCACCTATATTCCTCCTGCAATTGTGCACTGTACACGTACGAGCGATCGAGGCGACTAACATAAATACGAGTTTGTGAATAACGTTCGTTTTTCAACCCCCTTCGATGTGCACGTGTACATGCGATATACACAGTGTGTGTACACACGGCACCATATCGTTTCTCACATAGGCTTATATTAGTTCAATCAACTCAAATGATACGCGTCCTATTTCCTTTACGATATTTTTCGTTCAACAAAGATTATGTTTTTGTCGAGCTACCGTCACAAGATTTTCTAACTTTCACTAAGTAGTTTTCACACGGTGTTTTTAACCAAGCAAACTATGTATTATATATAGGATCATATATAATATGCTCTAATGTAATAGAATGTATAATGATTGAAAGATTATATTCAATTATCAAAGTTTTCAAACCATTATATAAATCTTAATCGACGCGCAGTTTTAATACACTCTTTGATAAGATTTGTGACTTTCTCTTATGACAAACAACATGCTTAAAACATGTTGTTTACTGTTATTAAATGTAAGTTTTAATAACAACAACAATTACCCCATTTTGCTGATAATTTTTAAGAATTTCTCAAGGAACTTAATAACTTATATCTACTATGGTTGAACAACATCTATTTGCAAATAAAATGCATATATTTATTATACGAAATTAATTTTGCAAATGACGTTTGTTTATATTGTCAACATTACGCTTTGTTTTTTATTTATTCACGTAAACATCGTTAATGTATAATATTGCAATAGCTTTATAAAGCAAATTTCAAAATAATGACGTTTCCCATTGATTTCATGACGCATACTTATTAAAGATATTTACTGCAATTTGTAGAGCATAGTCGTTTAATTTAAAACACGTGTTTTATGAGCAACATGTATTACTCAATAGTTTTAGAATCGAAGATGCCTTAAATACATTTGGTCTACGTCTTCAGTTGATAATGAAAACGTATATGCTATCTTATTACGGATGCAAATAGATCAGCTATTTGATCTCGAGTGTCAGTACGGAATTGATAGGATTTTGATCCGATATGTAACAATTTACCCTGTAACATCACGGGAAGTGTATCAGCTAAATTATATAATATTCTTGTTCTAATGGTTCCATAATTCTTACTAATTTACACTATAAATTTGGTAAGTATAAAAATAAATTCGAAAGTATCATACGTAAAATTTGCAGCAATTGAATATTGAAAGAATTTTTGAATTAATCTTTATCACGCATGAATGGGCGAAAGATCTTCGTCATTATTAACCAAAGCGATTTATTGTTAATTGCATAAAATCGTTTTGTCGATCAAACAACATTTTCCTGGTTACTAAGTAATTACAAAGTATGCTTTTTGCATACGAGAAGCTCTATTAGTTAAAAAATATAATTACATCTATTGAAACCTTTAATATTCATTATAATTACATTTTCTTCTCATTTCCACAATTTGCATGAATTTTACGCCAGATTGATTGTAGGAAAATCATTTTTGCACGTGTAGTGTAATGGGAAATATTGAATGAAAATAGGAGTTAAAATTACCTTTAATTATGCATTATTACTTATTATTTTACTTATTATCATTGAAATGGGCTCGACGATTGTTATTTGAAGGCATTAATGAATCAATATCTTTTTTTCGGGTACCCCTCTCGTAGTTGAAGACCCTAATGCAACTGAGATAACACAATTAATTAAATTTCGTAAAAAAGCCTTACAACGCCAATCACTCGTTTATTTCGTATAGCAGACTATTTATAAAAGCAACAGAAAAACGTTAATTAAAATGTTTGTTACGTACGTTTGACCAACGATATAAATAAAACGTTTGTCTTAAAGTCGAGCGACGCAGACATAATTATTTGAAAGTCGTAAAAACACGTTTCCGGCATGTATTCGATTCGAACTCGTTGCATTGTTCCCTTTCCTCGTCATAAACTGGGGTTTTTTAATTCGAAGGGAATATATACACATCGAACATCGATCAGCACGCACAACCTGCGTACTGATTATTATTAGAACTGTATGAAACGAGAATGCATATACGAGCGCCTACATCACATTCATTATAGACGTTGATATGAAGCATTGTTTGCACAATCAGAGGGTGCAAGCGTGAATCTACAGCGTATACATATGTATACCCATACAGTCTTAATGCTTCTCCCTTTCTTTTTTCTGCTTTATCTCCAAGTTTCTCTTTCTCCATCATCCGTTAATGACGAGCTTTAACGGCAGCTTCTCTCATTTTAACACGCTACCTCAATTTCATGAACGATTTCAGGTAAAGCCATTTATGAAGGCATATCTTAAACGGCCTTTTACGTCAAAATAAATACGCTTAATTAAGACACAACTTTTCAATCAGCGATTGTTTAATTATCGCTTAGAGATCAATCCTTTGTTATTTGCAGAATATTACAACATGTAGAAGACTCATAATTGCATGTCTTACATTATTACTTGTTTCTTATTTAACATTCACACAAATATAAATTCAAAATGCATTGATCTGTTATTGCATTAGGCTTATATAGCTTTTTTTATTAAGCCAAATTCCACGTGTATCGATTTTCAAATATTTGTCTAGTTTTGAGCCGCAAAACAATCAAGGAATCTCATAGCACTCATAAATTATGATAAACGCATTACCGTGATATCTGTATCGCCAAATTACCTAACTTATAATAACTTGAGTTAGCTGTTCGAAAGTCGTTTTCAAAATATTGCACAACCATATTGAAAGCAATCAGCATAATCTGCACATTTAGGTATCTCAATTAAACGCCGATTATTGTCATCAAAACACGTGAATAAATAACGTAATTAACGAGCTAAATACAATTATATATATATATGATGCGAAACGCCATCCAATGAATAAAGACTCTTGACAAGCAACGACGGACTAATCAATTTAAATATTTCTATATAAATGACTATTTTGTAACAAAATATTTTAGCGGAGATTCTTATCGGCTTTGCTGGTCAAATTTGTCTGGCGTATTGATTTTGTTAAAAGTAAATTTTTTGTTTAAGTTTCCTATTGGGAATCGGTGATTAATTATTTTGGATTGGGTGCGTACTGAAATTGGATTATGATAAAAGAACCGCGCCTTAATAAATTGAAAACAAATGGCATAATGAGAAATTCGGGAGATAGTATTTTGGGAACTAGTGGCTGTATAATGGAGAGGAAGCCGATGCCATCGGCATCGATCGTGTGCTAATTGCAGCGCGAATTTCGTCGTTGGCATCGTCGTACCAGATATACGTAGGCTTTCGGATTTGTAGTTGCAGGCGGTAACGCCAGCGACGCTAGTGGCTGCTACGAACAATAATGAACGACCGACTGTATCGCCACGCAATCTGCACATACTTAACGGAGGAAAATGCATATTCATGCAACTCTGCAAACGCGGACTAGCAACCAACGAGGTGCGAGTGACGCACATTTTTTATTTTCTTCCCTTCCCGCCCCTTTATTGTCAAACGAGTAACGCTTTTATCATCAAAATGAATTCTCGTAATCGTTGCGCCATATTAACTCGGAATAACGATGAAAAATTCGAAAAATTGTATAATTTTAAGCTGGTGTTGTTATCCGAATTACCACCATTAGAGGCACTTATTATCAATGCATTTACTCCTTCGTCAGTTTCTCCCAACCTCTTCTTTCATTTCTCCTAAACCTGTTAAAAATTTGATATTAATTGCCCAAAATCGAACGCATCGTATTTCCGAGCTCTCTGTCTTGGTTTTAGTTTGTCTTGCAAAAAAACATTTTATTTTTCACGTTTTTCAAATAAAAAAGAAAAAGGTGTTTGGCAAAGTTTGAAATAAGGTGAAAGTATGATTTAGCATTAACTTAAATTACTTTTATATCACCTAATCATTCATCTTATCCGTATTAATTACAATAATAAGTTGGAAAATTATAACTTTTATAAAGTTGTGTTATTTCTATTACCGAATGGGAACCCGTGGATTAATGAGATATCACGAAAAAGAATGAATTGTGTTAGTCGCGGGTCGATGGCATTACATTTAACCCAGTGACTCAAGTAATGTCGGAACGTAGAGCTTGTTGAAGAAAGGGGCGTCAGGGTGCTAGAAATAAACGAGAAAGCTTTCGCTCTCAACACAGTGATGTCGACGCTCATTTTCTCAGCCAACAAGAAAACTACAAAACTAGCGGCCAAGTTCAAGTCTTTCAATGGCAAAGCAGAGAAATTTTTAGGCCGCTTTATGACCGTGCGGTTTCACGAATTCAGGTCGCGATTCCGTCAGAATATTGTATATTAGTTTAACGAACAACTTATTTAACATTAAAATCTCAATCATTTGACGTACAATTTTTGTGGGGCAGAAAGAAAACTTTCTGAACGCCAACTTTTTGCAACATTCTCTTTAAAGCGATTCGATTAAATATGAGTAATTTATTTTATTTATTATTATAATCAAACGATTGTTGATCGATCCAGAACGAATTACAAAGTCCATTCAATTGCTCTGGATTCAATATATGTTATATCATCACGTACTAAGCAACGAGTTTTATAAGAACGCAAAGCATAACGCTGGTTTCTCGTTTTAAATTGTACACGTTCGTTGCTAACATAATTGAGCGTGTGCCTAAATCAAGAAGTGTTCTCATGCCTATTGATTTTTTCGGGGCACCCCCTCTAATTATGCCAGTCACTGCTATTATTGCGGATCTCCCCGTTCATACATTCGTCCACGCCAGCAAGCGTATAGGG
>JABFPK010001355.1:0-11959 GCA_022817445.1 Habroteleia sp. ZL-2020
TGGCTATCCCGATTCATTTCAGACTATAAAAGTTATTATTATTTATTATTTATTAAAAGTTATTATTATATTATTATTAACGTTTATTAAAAAATTGCATGCCAGACTTTGGTAGTCTGGCAGGAGTTTGGATCGCCAGACTTAGCCAGACTTGGCCAGACTTTTGCCAGACTTATTTTTTCTACGCGGGATTGAACAAATTAATCGTTTGATTGTTTTTTGATAAGTGTAAGGATGGATGGTCGGCGTCAATTAACGTAAATTATTGTAGGGGGGAATCTGCAAAGGATCCACCAGACGTATTTTAGAGCGAGCATTTTTAACGCGACGAATCTGACGTTTCAAAAATATAGCGGCAGTGCCAAGTGTCATGCAAACTATCTACAAATAAAATCGGACGGGACGTCAAATTTACTGATATAAGACGTTACCCGATATTACAACGACGGATTTCGCTGCTTCGCAAATTTGATTTTCACGCGTCTCGGGCAATTTTCGCGACGTGCCCCGGCGCGCTCTTGCAGACTTCTTACATCCACAATGGCATACCTTTGCGATAGATATAACCCACGTTATTTGCGTATCACATCATGTTAACGTACATACAATCGCGTAATGTGTATTATACCATTTATTATAGCCGTGCATACATCACTAAATATGTAAATTCCAGGTAAACGGTTGTTCATCTCACTTTAAACGCCGCAACCGAAGTGAATTATTAATATACAAACGATATCAAATTGTTGAACTTGGGTTGCGATTCGTCGAAATTTCAACCGGCAATTCGGCGAGCTAAATAACAAAATACATAATTTGTATTAGAATTCCAAAAACGCAATCTGCATTCTAATCGAATCATAAAGTCGGCCGTGGCACCTGAACTTATGGAAGTCATTGCGGAATTAATAATTGACTCATCTCGATAAAGTTTGCAGAGGATGCTGTAAATCAACTAGCTATATCGCATGTTATTTGTTTTACGACACAACCTTCCAAAATTCGGAACTAATGTGCATGTTAGACGATAAAACGTCCATCGCGAAACTCAAAAAGATTTTTTATAAAATATTTCCCAAGTAAAAATTTAGTCGAGTTTTTGACAAGTAGCTGGCTAGTTTTTACTGTTTTCTAGCTAAGGGCTGACTAGTAAGGTAAGGCTATGGATTCCTGGATCCAGATAAATTTGACAAGGCTCTAGCTAGTTATAAGCCGGAAACTACCCAGGAACTATCTGAATTTTAGTAGACGTGAACTAGTCAAGTTTAATCTGCCAAGCACAGTTTTATTTAAGCAAGTCAAACTAGGCATTGTCTGGTCTCATCTGGATAATACACCTAAAAATAAAATGGTTGGTGCATAAAAAAATCTGCATGGTACAACCAGATTTAATAGTAAACATAAGACGACCCAGATATCTGGATGGCCTATCAATAGTTGCGATGCTGAAACATTATTGCTGCATTAGCAAGCAAATCTGGTTGTGGCAACCAGATTCTGGATGAATTTGAAGCATCTTACACCCAAAAAAAAATATTTGTTGCATAAAACAATCTGGATTTGAATCAGATTTAATAGTAAACATAAGACGACCCAGATATCTGGATGGCCTATCCATAGTTGCGTTGCTGAAACTTTATTGCTCTAACAAGAAGATCTGGTTGTGGTAACCAGATTCTGGATGAATTACAAAATTATTGATGCATAAAAAAATCTAGATAGTACAACCAGATTTAATAGTAAACATAAGACGACCCAGATGTCTGGATGGCCTATCTATAACTGCGTTGCTGAAACCTTATTGCTGCTCTAACAAGAAGATCTGGTTGTGGTAATCAGCTTCTGGATGAATTTGAAGCATTTTACACCCAAAAAAAATATTTGTTGCATGAAACAATCTGGATTTGAATCAAATTTAATAGTAAACATAAGACAACCCAGATATCTGGATGGCCTATCCATAGTTACGTTGCTGAAACTTTATTGTTGCATTAGCAAGCAGATCTGGTTGTGGTACTGCAACTAACGTTACTGATTGGTCTTTATAACCTGGACGCCACAACCAAATTTCTCAACCAAACTTGGATATAGCCTGAATATAGCTACAAATCGCTATTGTTATCTTTACTGTGCAAAACATTACTCCATTCAGATACCTCTGTTAACGCAACCATATTGCTTACAATTAATTAAATCTCGTTGTGATAACCAATTTATTTTTTTCAACGTACCTTTATTTAAACAAGTCAAACCATGCTTTACTTGGTCAGTGCCTTTTTCAAACTTGTTACAGTCTAGACAATTTTTACTTGGGTTATTAGAAAAACATATTTAATTTTAAATTTCTTTGAAAAAGATTTATTTTAAACGGGCATTGAATAGGGATTAATGTGAAGAATAGAATTACAATTTTGGAAGATAAGTGATTTATCTTCAAAGATTTCAAATTAGAATTAATGCAGTATCAAAGGAAGTAGGTTCACCTCGAAGGTTTCCCGAAGAAACAATTCCTAGTTGATTAACTTAACCGGGAACTAATTATTCAATTCTCCAAGGTCTGGCCTTTCAATTTATAAATTCAATTGCTAAAACCTACGCCCAGAGAGAAACTGAGTAGGTACAAATAAATTTACCTTGTAGTAATTAAATTTTATAGTTCGAAACAACTGAACTTTATTTGAAATAAATAAATTTCATTTGTGCTTACCAAAAGTTTTCTCCACACGTAATTAATTTTACTTTTTATTAATAAGCCCGTTTTAAGTTTCACACCGAAACAAAACCTTTTCGGCGATGCTTTGTCAACTTGGACAATGTTTCGAAGTGAAAACTACTTCGTGGAATGTCAAGAAAATGCCTTTTTACCGCCAAATTTCAAAGTAATGCCAATAATAAGCCGTTTTCCGTTCAACGTTTGAAAAGAATTTCTCTAAGTAGATCCATTATGAATGCCTTTTGAGTTCAACCCTTGTCATCGGTATTTTAAAATAAACCCTTTTCATCGAAACAACAACGAGCAGCAAAAAAAGTGTAACTTGAACTTAGCTAGACGATTGTTCCGAAGCGTTTTGAAATTCGAAACTCCTTAAAACAAAGGCAAGAAATATGCATTAAATCAATGAAGGTGAGATAAACAATGTACCATTATAGATACGACGTGCACCTTAAAAGCCAATCAATATTGTAACCTTAACTCTTTGTAATACTTGCACGTATATTGCTGTATTTCATGCTCATTGATCCATTTCCTCTCTCGCAATACTACCTCTGTACATCAATCGGTAAGTATCGCACAGTACGTAACATATGTACATATGCAATGTGCCAGGAATATCCTGAGGTGCTTCGCGCACAACGTGAATCAACCGCCACGGATTTCCAAACCGAGTACACTAATTCGTTTCTTTGATTGTCGGAAAATTAAATTAATCGTTCAGCCCGAATACCCCGCCATATTGAATAGCCTCAGGATAATCCTTTATCAACCCGAGGACCAAAACTATTCTAAAATCCTGAAGAGTATTTATACGCCGACGTAACCGGAAACCCATGATTAATAGAACTTATTTTAGAAAGTTCAATTTAACACGTTTTGTACATCCTTTGTAAATATATTAATGACATCAAACGAAAAAGTTATGTGACGAATTTTTTACGTTATTAAATAAGTTCGATTTCATCGACGTAGAATTGCTGTGTAATCAAACGAACATTTTCATGGATGATTATCTGTAAAAATTAAATCCGGAATTAATTTCGGACAAGAGAATTGTTTGTGTTAAACGCTGTAATTCGATGGATTCTAATTGATCAAAAATATCAACTTTTGATATTCGGGCAATAACGAGATGCGATCATGTACGAATGCATGTAAAAATTTCAATTATAATTCATTAATTTGCTTTTTGCGTGCATATTTTGACATGATTGACGATGAAAATATAATTTGTTAAGAGCAAATAATAACGTAAACGCACAATCACGTGTGGATTATTATATAATTCAAGTATATGCCAGTAATTCAATAATGCTCGTCTAAATAAAATGTAACGTATTGATCGTATTCAAAATAAATAAATCCACAATCGGATCATGAAATCAATAAAATTAAATATTAAAGAGGTGATTTGAAAATGAATGGAAAAAAAAGAGATGCATACATTATTCAGGTAAAAAGTTTATATAAGAAACATATATGCGACATATGCGATATGCCTATGTAAAAATTTATATATAGGACATATATGACAACATATATGACATATGTGGCAACTTATATGACATATATGACCCATATATGGCAACATATATAACATATATGGTAACTTCTATGACAGATATGACCCGTATATGGCACATATATGGCAATATATATGACATATATGACAACTTATATGGCACATATATGGCAACATATATGACACATATATGGCAACATATATGACACATATATGGCAACATATATGACACATATATGGCAACATATATGACCACATATATGACACATATATGGAAACATATATGACACATATATAGAAACATATATGACACATATGACACATATATGGCAACATATATAACATATATGGTAACTTCGATGACAGATATGACCCATATATGGCACATATATGGCAACATATATGACACATATATGGAAACATATATGACACATATATAGAATCTTAGATAGTAAAATTAATCCATATGCCGATAAATAAAAACGGGAACGCATTTTAATATATCCTCGCTGTACCAGTAAAACTAGTAATTTGTATAATTCTTTTTTCTTAGTGTACTTGTTGCATATATGCACAAATTTGAACTTAAATATAAATATTTCAAAATAATCACTAATTCCGTTTTTGTAAAATTGTGCAAACTAATTGAATTGCACTAGTTGAATGAGAAATATTAAAATAACCATTTAAAAAAGCAACTAAAGGAAATGCAATAAATGGCATACAAACACCGTTTTCCTGACTCTACAAATTTTATTATAAGTATTTGCGCAACCATTCGCGCAATGGCACTGCTCCAACAAAACTTTTATGTAAATATAAATGCAACGAAATAAAAACTCATTCACACGGTTTATATCGATAAAAAATACCACGTTACAAAGGAGAAACTAATTTATTTTTCGTTCAAAATAACCATTAAAGTTTAGATAAATATTTTAACTATTAATGAATGTCAGCCTAATGTGCCGTAACGAAAATCCTTTAATTACCGCAAAATTGTTAACTACGCTTAAAAAGAATTTGCCTCGCGATACAAAATTGCGTTAAGAAAATCTATTCATGTAGATCGTTACGTTTTTTTTTAGTTCTTGCAATCATATATTTTTAAGAATAAACGTTTTTTTAACGATCATTATTTTTGCCAAAATAGATAATAAAAAAAATATTAATAAAATTGTCAATGTGAAGATAAAATAACTCATAAAAATTCTATTGACAATATAAAAAATATCGCTTCGTTAATTATGCATACACAGTAAAAACTAGTGTCTTATTTTAAGACATTATTTGTGCCCTTTAGTCCAAAAATGTTTTTAAATAGGTCAAGTGCTTTTGTAATGTAATAGGCCATTATACCAAATAATTATAAATTATAAATTATAAATTTTAAATTATAAATTAATTTTTAAAAGTAATCAAACATTATTGAAAAAGATTTTTGAATAAATGTAAAATCACAATAATAAATCCCATAAATTTTATATTGTTCCTAAAGGTCCCTTAATTACATGCCAAACAATTTAATAAAATATATAATTGTTAATAATCAAAAATTGAAACATAATTTAAAATGCATTACATTCATATTTCTTGTTTTAAATTACACTTTCATTTTAAAATATTAACAACTATAAATTATAAATATTACGAATCATTGATTTATTAAATTAATAACTTTGCAAAGTGATTGCTGTATTCGTAAAACATTATTATCTGGCCATTCATATAATTTGGATGCATTTATATGGGAATTTATATATATTTTTTTTTAAATATAAATATTCTGATAACACATGTAAATGGTGATTAATTTGGTAGACAAATATACTCATAAACGAGCATGATTGTATACATAAACAAATCCTGGAGAGCACAGCATATAAATGCAACGACGTCGATTTATATGGAAATAATCTATACGTGACTGTGTGTTGCGACTTGTGTGACAATAATGTCGTCCAAAATAATGGAACGATTGAAATTTCCACTCAGTTGGCATCGCTGTATAGATTATTGTCCTTGCAAAACATTGTTTTTTCATTGCATTCTGCTGAAAAATGACATATTGATTAACAAATATAATCATGTATGAAAATATTTATTTGAAATACAGTTTAAAAATACACATCTTATTTGCGGTTAACTTTAAGCGTTTTGTGTAGACTTTATGCTCTTCATTGCGTAATTAAATATCATTATAAAAGTGTTAAGCTAAAATATTATAATTGCTCTAGTTGATGGGTTCAAATGCATATTTCCAAGCAAACCAGACGTTACCAAATTTGGTCATTTCTGATTTACGCAAATTTTCCTCTTTATGCATAACATTTCAAATGATTCTATCTCGTGAAATATTAGTGGAATTTATTTAATTAAATCATTTGAATATTTACTTTATAAAACTGTTTAAATTTAATCGACTAATCACTTTGTTTTTTTCTTAAAATTCCAATCTATAGTTGTTCAAAAAGCAACGAATAAAAATTGTATACATCGAAATCTGAAATTCTCAGTACCGATTAAGTAAACGCGAATATTTAATTTTAATTTTTCAATTATTACAGTCATTCGAACAAAATTGACATAATTTATCTATTTACAAAGATTTTTATTTCAATTAGTGATCAATTTAATGAACGTGAACAATAGATAAATTTATTAATTTATGAAAATCAATATATACCAATCCCAATATTTATGTTCAATTTGAAAACTAACAAACACTCTTAAAGTTGAAGAAAAACCTCGTAATTAACAACCAAAGTTCTTTCATCGTTCAAAAATGGTTTAATTAAACAATAAACTCTTTCAAATAAATATGAGAAATATAACACAAAACAGGATTTCTTTGAAACAACGATGCATCGGGAAGAATTTTGTAATAAGAACCAAAGAAGTATTTTTTCTTTTATGGATAAAATCAACTCGAGGTGAAATTTACGCCGTATAAAATTCATTTGAATTCTCATCTTTCACTTTTGCACCGCAAGACGAAAGATACACTTGTATTGATTAATTTTTGCGGACAATTCGTCAGAAAAAATATTTTAACGTCAAAACTAATTTTAGAAAAAGTATATTTTAACGTTGTAAAGCTCTCAATCGTATGAAAATAATTTAAAAATAATAAGTAAATTAATTCGAATGAATAAAATTCGATTTAAAAGCATATACTAATTGTACACTTGGTTTCAAAATGCTTTTATTACAAATGTAATTCGAATACTAATTGTTAATGGAATTTTCTTTCAACGGAGGCGAGACGAATATTTATGAATTCGTATGGAATATGAATTAATTTCATCAAACGAACTGAATTTATGAACAATGAACAAGTAAAAAATACCAATTCAAGTAACACCAATACTCGTATAAATAATATATAGCTCTTGATACTTGGCAATTTCGATATTGGGATCAATTAATGTTACTTAAATTTTATGACATATTTTCTGGTTATAGCTACTAATACAGTATTTCCTTTTGGCAAGATTCTAATCGGACAATATAAATCGAAAGTCCGCTTCTTGCTAAGAGAATGTTCGAGTAAATTTAAGATCAAATCAAAATTTATCCTTGCTTTTGATGATTCTACTCCTACTATATCTCAAATTCAAATAAAATTTATAAATAGTAAAATCATACAGAAATATAATGAATTTTAATTAATTATATAATTTAGACATGTTCATAAATGCCTATATTATAAGCAGAGAATATTCGTTAATATTAAATAATATTATGGTAAAATATTCATAACTGCAGTAATATCATGAAATATTAAAACAAATTTTAAAAGAATTATATATTAATAGAAAAAACCATATATCTCTAGGAATTGATCCCAAGCCTCTCACAAGTGCGAGTCCAATACTTTGCCTCCGAGCTACCACGCCATCTATGAATGTTAGCAGTTCGTCGATATTCACACTCATGAGGTTTTCATAGGCTAAAATTATTCGATAAGTAGTGATAATGAACAACTTTTAGTAGTCATAGATGGCGTAGCAGCTCGGAGGTAAGATGTTGGACTTGCACTTGAGAGGCTCGGGATCAATTCCCATAAGTGTAAGAAAAGTTTTTTTATCAATTTGATTTATTGTACTATAAATATATTATTACTCTCATATTACGAACAATATTAATAATTTTGGACATTCGAAGTTACTGCAATGTTGCAGAGTCGTTTATAATATTCATTATTGAAATAACGTTGTAAAAATATTTAAAAATATTGCTGCAATATTATAATAACCCTAAAAGCACATTATTTAATATTAAATAATATTCTGGCAACATTCCTAGAATATTAAAATAATATTCTGGCAACATTCCTAGAATATTAAAATAATATTCTAGGGACTTTCTAAGAATGTTCTATGACCGCTAAAAAACATTTTAGGAATATTGATTTAATAACCCGAATATAAAAAGTTTATAATTGAACACTTATAAGCTCCTAATAACACAGGTCTTATGATTCGCAGTGCATCAGTTCGAATCCCTGCAAAAACTTAAATTTTTGTATTTTACATATTTTGTATACTTCTATTTTGTATTAAATATGAAAATAAAAACCCTGGAATATTAAAATAATGTCCCTAAATGTCAAATTAATACGAGCAAAACATTAACACAATATCTCAAGAACATCAAGTTAATATTCCTAGAATATTATTTTCAACGGACATAAAACATTCTAGGAACATCTCAAATATATCAATATAATATTTTTTTAATATTATTTTGATATTTTTTTAATATTATTTTGATATTTTTTTAATATTCTAGGAACATTCCTAAAATATTTTGTGCTATTACGGAATATTCATTGCTTATAGGTTAACTGCAACAAAATAAAGATGACTTTCATCAAACGCATTAATTTTAATAAGGGTTAGCAAATTGCCATGAAAATATAATTGATCCTAAAATTACTTTAGCAGTGTCTCTAATCAAAGTATGAGATATATATGAAGTATTACTATGTAAGAAATATTCATGCACCCTACATCAGCAACTTCTAAAGGCACTTAATCAACATTAGGTGTTTTAAAAGTTGGTGTCTGGTTAGGGACATTATACATTAATATAAATGTAAATCCATGTGGTTCGAAATACGTGTAGATATTTAATGTATCATATCAAACTAAATCGATATATCGTAGTCTACTAAAGTTAACAAGCCTTCGTACGCAGTTTTATATCTCGCGCGCCATAAATGTATTTAATTTGAATTCACAAATATTGTATTACGTTGTTACCAATAATGTATGTTATATATTTATTATCTCGTTCATACATATATTTCTACTGGCTAATATAACTACATTCAAAATAATATTACATATGCGCATCATTCGCGTGGATTAATGTATAATCTCAAATATAATGTATGTATTTATGAATTAAACCTTGTTCTACCATTAAAACACATGAAAGTTTTAAGTGTATATACAAATTCACTGTTAATAACCATAGATTGCATTATCGGATCTATGTAAGAGTCAACTTGTAACATAAAGGAATGTATCATCTACTACCAATAGATAATTATCAATGTCATCTTAATAATCTTATTAAAACCTATTTTCATGATTAATTGCTGATTTTTATCAACCCAGACTACGTATTTATTAATATTTTTCATTATTTTAAGGTGGTTATTCAGGCGAAAATTACTAGATTAGGGTTTTTGTAAATATATTTCTTATGAAAACGAAAAAATTTGGTTTGAAATAATCAGACGATTTTTGCACTCTGGGAAAATATTTTTTTTGCAAAAGATACATTTTTTGTTGTGTATTGTTGCTGTAAGTACGGAACTAGTTTTTGAGGTGGAAAAAAAGGAGTTCCGCAAATTAAGAAAAATTACATCATTAAAACTATTTTTTTATTTAACATAGTATTCTCCCATTAATTAAGAATCGTCTGAATATTTACTTAATAACTAATTCAATAACAAAAAAATAATATTTAAAAACACCCTAACTCCCTTGGATCAGACTTGCCCTCTTAATCTGCTTGTGTTTCAGGTAAGTAACTATTTTTAATAGATATTTCTCAAAAGAAATTTTAAATGTCCATTTTTTTTGACATTATATATAAATAAAATATACAAGAAAAAAATCATGTCAAAGGAATATTTTATGTTCAGTTTATTTAAACTAAATTATTATATAAATGGTTTCATTAATGAATAATGTCTTTTCGTTCTATGGATTATATATAATATAAAATTCTTAAAAGAATCTTATGCATTCCAGTTTATTAGATTTACTGAATACAGTTTTTTGTTCATGCTACTGATCCTAGACAATGTGTATTATAGTAAGCGACCTTGGAAGAGGTTACAGAACATATTGATTATGCTGTGAACTCATCAATTATTCAAGTATCCACTCAATGATACTAGGTATTGCATTCGAGTTTCACGAGTGCATGGGTTATCTGAAATATACTTGGTTCAATTATTCTAAATATAACCATAAATTTGATATAAATATATTTTGATATTTTCTTATTCGCGTTTCTCATTAAAATTTTCACAATTAACAAGGAAAATAAATCTTAATAACATTCTCATTAAGAATAAATCTCGAAAAAAAACGTTTCATGAATTTACATTTACCAAATTATATGCATAAAATATACAAGAATCATTTTGAAATTAAATATGAACAAAAAATTAAATATGAATTCGAATTGCGAGATAAATGTCCGAAGGGTGGAAGCGTTCAAATACCTCGTTGGATGATTTACTGTAAATTGGATCAAAAAATAAAATATGCGTGTTTAATATTTGTAAAACAGTTATCCAACGATTTCACACTCGATCGAGTATTTTGCCTTCAATTAACTGCAATTTATATAGTTTGAATAATTGGAATTATGTAACATTAAATATTGACTATGGTTTCAAATAAAAAAGACCTTTTCATTCGTCTAACTCGATATATTTACAAATATAAATTTCATAAAAAAATCAAAGTAATTATGTTACAATTAAAACATATTTTACATAAGCTAGAAATAATTATTTATGCTTCCATAAAATATGTTCGCTATGCTTAATAGAGAGATCGCACATAATGTAAGATATGCATATAAAGTAATTAAAATTAGTAACATACTTAAAATGATATCTTATGTAACAAAAATACAAATTAATTTCAAATGTAACAGGTTCCATTAGAAGATATATGAAAAAATATATATATTATACAATCATTGTGATTAATTTGTAATTTCCCATGGAAACGTGCAATTTTGTATATTTGACTGTACAAATCCGTGCACATTAATATTTGATATAACTATATTTATGTACATGAAAATTGCACACATATTATAGCAGAATGAATGCCAATAAGCTTTTCACAGCTACATTTTTGCATAAATCTGTATTCCACAATTTGCATATTATACTCTGAATAAAAAAATTATTATTGATTTTGATCTCTGGAAATTGTCGTTCAAGATTTACATTATTAATTACATTTTACTGTGACAATTAACAATTTGTTTATGAATATTAAACATTTATCAATGGAATATTTTATTATAATTACAGTCTATGAAAAAAAAATTAATTTATTACACATTTTTATTAGAGTATTCGATACAATAAAATCATATATCTTTCCTTCTTAACCAATTACTACATTAATTAATTTTAAAATATAAGTATAAGGTTCTGATGTTGTTCACATCAGAAT
>JABFPK010001357.1:0-11958 GCA_022817445.1 Habroteleia sp. ZL-2020
GCATCTTCCTCGGCTTCGGCGTGATCAACATCAACGTTTTCATTTCTATTACCTTGCAAAAGAGAGACTAATAAACGTCTAAAATGTCCAGACGTATCTCCTTTTATATCACTTTCAAGGCTTTTACCATACACTGAAAAAATTTATAATTTACATTAAATAAAATTCATAATTGATCTATCAATAGCCATTAGAATGTATATATTATGACGAAATTTATTAAAAAAAAAAGTAGCTAAATTTTGTAGATAAATAGATGCAAAATAAATAATTACATATTTTTAAATATTTTCGTCAAAATGTACTTCGTTTTTTTTAATTTAGTGTACATAATAAAATTAACTTTACTTCTTGCAATAACAAGACGGATCTTAAAGAACATGAATGATGCTCATAAAAAAACTGATGACATCACTGACACGTTAACGCATACTTATAAATATAGAACCTACTCATAATAAGATATTGTATACATACTCCAATTTTTTACATTTGCTAAGAAAAGTAAATTAAATTATAAAATTATTACAATATTGAAATAAAATGTAATTAAAACAATTATGATAAACAATTATGAAATTGTTTGATGTATAAATAACATTTATTTTTAGAAATAAAAGATCGTTTCATGATTTATTGCATTATCTCTTTAAATGGAGATAAGAAGAGCTAATATTAATTAAGTAAGAATTTAAACTGTTCAATATTTTCAAAACCAACAAAATGGAATACTATCATTACATTGTTAAATCAGCAACAATTTTTGATTTGTTTCAAAAATTAAAATGAATAAAAACACTTTATTATTGGCTTTTTTTTGTTTTTTGTTATATACATTTTATAATTTAGTTTAAATTAAAATATCTAACAATAAGTAATATATCTATACTAACTATTTTCATAAAAAACAGTGATTGTTTTAATTCCATAGTTGCTGAGGGTACAAAGAACTTCGATAAGAGCTTCTTCATCAGTTCCTAGTCCTTGAATAGCATCATGGAGTACTTTGGCATAATAATGAGGCAGTGGAGTCATGAGACCGACTATAACATCTTCGAATTTACCAGACAACTTGCTCTTTAAATCACTAACTAAGTCTTTTCCATAGAGAGTTTTATAGGCTTCCGCAATCTCTAGACGTTGAACTATTCCGCGATGGGTAATGACATCGATTATTGTTTTTTCATCGGTGCTAAAACCTTTCAGTGCTTTATGAAGAAGTGCAGCATCTGCATTTGCATCAAAGGGTTCAGCTGGGAACACGGTTGGTGTACACTGAAAATAACATGTAATTTATTAATAGTAATGATATCTTTTATTATCAGTAATACTAATAAAGTATATGGAAAACATATTTTTCATTTCAATAAAATGTAAGTCTCTAGATATATAAAGTTTTAACAATTGTTAATTTGAAAACAAATAAAAAACGGAACGCAAAAAACAATCATTATTTCAAAACAATTAATATTATTTATATTATGTTTCTCATTCAATAATGGGCACTTTTATAATAAAAAGAAATATCATTTAGTTAAAAAATAAAGATATTGATTTTTTATAGCTATGACTCGCATTTTAATGTAATATTATAAGTCATTCCGCTTTGTGAAATGAAAAAATTCATAACTGATGTTGTAATAGAATGATCAAATAAATTCTTGTTAAATAAATTAACACTATAGCATTGATTCAATACAATGACTCATTTTCAAACTTTATGTCAAACTTATCTATATATAAATGTACAAAAATAAATACAAGTTTTTTTCATTTAAAAAATTTTAAATTGTTTAAATTATTCTCTTTACATTTGTATATCTTAAATAATTACTTTTTTATTTAATTTTATTACAATAATAATTCTTAAAATTGTTGTTCTTCTTGATTTAAAATTGAACTACAGATTTAAAATCAGAAATTTATCTTATAATCTATTTAGATACGTGATACCAAATTAGACTTTCTCTATAAAGGATTGTATTTTAACATTTTTAATAATTAAATATATAAATATCTAATGAAACTAAAATTTCTGTCTCTTATTGTATTATCATTAGATATTATTTGATTAACTACGCTATATAAAAAACATTATTATATAGATAAAATCAACATTAACATGATTCATTAGTAAAATATATCAAATACGCAATTATAAATGAGAACATCTTTTTGGAGGCGAGAATAGTAAGGCCAACAATTTTGTGCTTCGATTTCTACGTTTTCTCGGAAAAAGAAGTAGGTCATTGCTAGTCAGTTAATATTGTAAACACGAATGAAATTGATGGGATCATAGCTTACCTTGAATGGGTGGTACCGTTGCGACATTATTGTTTCGATTTCCGCGTGTACCTAATTAAAAAAACGGAATATATCACAATAAATTAATTTGTCGAAAAGTTTATTGAAACAAAATTTCAATAAAAATTCTTTTGATTCAAAGATTCACTACAAACAATTACTACTTCCAAATTAATTTAGAATTGTAATATTTTGCACTATTACTACATTTGATAATTTCATATTGTATTTTTCACAAATTTCTAGTACAATTAAGAATTCAATTAATCAATATTAAAAATCCGGTTCACTAAAAATTGATTTTAAATATATAAATAACAATTTTTGGAAAGAATCAAGTCAAGTAATTGTAAATAACAAACACTGTAAACAACTGATATGAATGAAGTTATACCTCGTACTGTCTACAACAGATCAAGAATAACGACTTGACGACCGATGACGACTGACGCAAACGACAATCTGCCTATGAATTTATAGTCACGCAACGTCACCGGTCACGTATCGATAAATAACCTTCGAAATGCATTTTGTAAAACTTTTGTTCATAACGTCCATTTAGCGATTCATGACTTAGTGGTAGGATGAACAAATTTATTAATTTATTTGGAAATATATAGAAGCAAAGGAACATATATCAATTTATAAATATTATTGTAAGGTTATGTTGCATTTTGCGCAAAACCTACTGTACTTTACATATATATAGGTATACCCCAAGTATACAAAACAGATCTGAGTTCTTTAATATGGATTATATCGCATATGATAAAAGATTATTTAGACTCTTATCGACAAAAAATTGAATAAGCGTTAACAAATAAATGAAACTAAATAAATAATTTTTGCAGATTTATTAAAATTAGAAGATTTTATTAAATTATATATAAACTTTTCTGTCAAATATAATGGATTATTTGTATCTTCGCAGTTTCAAATATTATTAGTTAATCTAATTTATTCAAAATGAAAAAACCATTTTTCGACTCTAATTTTTTTAAAGGAAATGTAGTTTCATGTACTAATTGTGTAAATTTAGTTTTTTAATGTATAAATAAAAATGTGTTTAGTTTAAAAAAAATATACATTAACTAACAACAGCAAATTAATTTTGAAAATATATATTTCATTCTAATATTGCAAAAAATTTTTATTTTAATATAAAATATTGTATCATAAATTGTATAAATCTCACATAGGTATATAACAATATCAAAAAATTCTGAGTTCTTTGAAAATACCAAATTCAGTGCTACCATTATTAACACAGTAAATAGCGGCCAATTGTCAATGGCGGTTTGTTTATCTAAAACATGTGTTTACTGTGTTTCAAATTTAGGCTATGAAGGGCAAGACGCAAAAAGGACTTTATTACATTCAATAGTAGTACTGCTAAAAAGGAATTTATCATATTTTAATACACCAAATAATTTTACTTAAAATATCATAATGATTACTGAATATTTAATAACCCATCATAAATCTGCGCTAACGGAAATACTTGAAACTAAAGAAGATAAATTATTTTCTTTGTATATTAAGTAAGTATTACAAAGAAGGCTATTATTGCTATGAAATTTATTTAAAATGAAAATGACATTAAATTAAGAAGTAACTATGTCATTTTTTACTATGCATGTAAATTTTTTATATTGATATTAATTGAAATATATGTATATTAATTAATATAAATGAAAAAATAGTTATTATAAATATATTTAAAGACAGTATTGAGTTTTTTTTACACATAGAAATTAGATTTCATTGAACTTTTATATATGCATTAAAAAGTCATTTATACAAATTTTGTTAATTTTTAATTAAAAATATAATTTTAATGCATCAAGAATTGCTTAATAAATGTTTACATTTGTTTTACCATACCATTTAAACAAAATATTTTTATCCTATTAGCAAATAATATTCTTAGCATAATACAGAAATACGTTTTATTATCTTCAAAATATTGTTAGATACTTTAATGTCCACTTCTAATAATATTCTGAGAATATTATATTTATTATTATATTATTATAATATCAAGAAATATATTGAAATATTATTTTTCATTTAATATCCGAAAATATTGCACATAGTAATAAAATGTTTTTATGTAGTTTTATAGACTTACTTGAAGCTGAATTTAATATTGCAAATAAACTTTTACAAAGACCTATGGATTATTTGCCTTTATGCGAAAAAGCTGCAGTTACAGCTCAAGAGCAGCTTGTTAGTAATGGACAGATCGTGAAAAAACGAGTAATTTGAATATTTTTTTAGTGTTCGAGTATATCTAAAAAATAATTATAATATTTATAATTTATTATGATATAATTTTTCCTTTCGAAATCGTTTTATAATTTATATTAGTAAAAAATGAAATGATTTAATAATATGAATTATTAATAATTAAAACTGTATTTTAAGAACTTCAATAGTAATATTTTTATAAATTAACAAAAATAGTGCAAAGTTTCATTCATTAACACTAAAATACACTTTTTTCATCACAAAAAAATGATTTCAATGAGAAATCAGTTTGTTGTTAATTATTGAAACTATTATTACAGTCATAATTTATTAAAATATAAATGATTTCATAGAAATATAGTTGTTAAAAACTATTTAATAGATTTTACTTAATTCAGGTTTTTTTACATTTCATTAGGATATAATATCAAATTTATCGAGAATATTTACAAAAAAATATTAAAATATATGTATTGATATAATTGTGTATATATTATTTACATTGTAACCTGTATATTTATGGTTTATTTTAAAATTGGTATTTTTTCAGATTCGAATACGAATTACAGGAATACCTGTAACTATTCAAAAAGGTGAAATTGGACAATTTGTTACAACAACGGGTGTTGTAGCTCGAATGTCTCAACCCACCGCTCTAAAACTTATAATGCGTTATTTGTGTAAAAAATGTTCATATGAGTCAGTTGTTAAAGTAAAAATATCATTTACTATACAAATTTATTAACTCAATTTATTGATATTAATTATTCTGTTTTATTTTCAGTTAGAATGGGAACGACAATTATTTCCAGAAACCAAAGATTGTCAAGCGTGTAGGTCCAAAAGTATCACACCTATTACAACCATTCAACAGGAAGACTGTACAGATTACCAAGAATTAAAATTACAAGTTAGTATAACTTTGAATGCACTTATATATATTATTAATACTTCTACTCAGTTAAAAATAATTTAATGAGCTATAAATTGTAATAGTTTAATTTTATTGAATTTTAGATTAAACAAATGAATTTCTTGTAGGAAAAGAATTTAGGAGATTCTTCATATAATGTAGGACTTCCAGTTATTCTAATTGAAGACTTAGTTGATAAATGTAAACCTGGAGATCAAGTTAACATAACGTAAGAAAAAAATATTATTCTCTAAAAATTAGGGTAATTGATATTTTGTTGCCAGGACATTTTGGATATTCTTAAAATAAAAGGCTACCAAAATTTGGATTTTCTTTTACTCGAACGCTTTTGGTAAAACTCTTTATCTTAAGAATTACTATTTATTTTTATTTTTTGTATATAACGAAATATGTTTTAAAATAGGATAAAACAATTTTTATTTCTGATGCCAAAACAATCTGGCACCAAAATGTTCCCCTCCCCCCTAAAAATTACATTTAAGAAATTATAAAATATAAACAAAATTACAATTATTTTTTTCAAAGTGGAGTAATTATTAGAAGATGGAAATCTCTAACTGTAGGGAAAAGGGCAGAAGCAACAACATTGTTATTAGCAAATAATATTGTTTTACAACAAAAAATATCAAAAGCAATAACATCATTTAAAGAAATGGAAGAACATTTTCAAGATTATTGGAAAACTCATGTGAATGCACCCTTAGTTGGAAGGGATAATATTCTTGCTTCCATTTGTCCTCAGGTAATTGAATTATACAAATATAAATATTATTATACTTTGCATATTCAGTAAAAGAGTAATTATCTACATGTAAGATATTTTATTATTGCAGTTGTGTGGTATGTACAAACTTAAATTGGGTCTAGCTGTTATTCTTGCAGGCGGGATTCCTAAAACATCTGATACTGGTATATTCATTAAAATTACTATAAAATATTATTTTATACTGCAAGTTTTAATACTAAATTAAATACAATTTAGACTTAGAAAATTATTATGTTAATATAAATGATTGAAGATATAATTTTATAATTCTTTCAACTTCAAGAAAACGTAAAAAATCAGTGTTATATCGACGCTTCTTAAGAATAAAGGGATATCTTACAACTTGATTATGAAAGGGATGCCTGAGAAAACCGTTGTAAAATATGATATCTCAAAATATGGTTATAAACAGAGATATGGTAATGTATTTGAGAAATATCAGTGTTTCGTAGAATTAAATGCATGAAAAGTTTAGTAAAGTTTAACACGGGTTTGAAATTAGAAATGATTTATTATGATAAGACAATATTTCGATCGTGTCACCATTTTTTCTACGAACAATCATTAATGACTCATCAGAGCCATAAACATTCGACATTATTGGTCCACGTTGAGGCTTGAATGCATTTTCTTTATCATTTCACATTATTGGCGTAGGAATTATCAACTAGTAAATGCAATTCCATACATCACAAAACATAACATTTACATTCCGTAACAAATCAAACTCAATTCGAAGTATCGTTTTGAATGAAATAAAGGCGACAATTCAATTGTCTTATTTCGTGTATTTGATTCAATTCTATTCAATTTGAGTGAAAATTTTGTCCAATAAAGTCAAAATGCAAAATAAATGTCTTATATTGATAGAGGGATGCTAAGAAACACATATTTATGCATACGATTTACGATAGCATATTGAAAAAAAATTGTTTCATCACTATTCTCAGTTTGTGATCCAAAAACCTGAAATCTAAGCACCTGAAATTGATGAAAATTGTTTGTCTCCATTTTGCACTTTCAATACCATTTTCTGTCTTCTTTCCCATCAGGGATGGCATTTTGATTGAATTTTGCGAGGTCTTTAACATTAATTTTTATGACTCCTCGTAAAGAAGACGGTACCCTTAAAATATTTTCAATTTTCAATCGGATTTCAGAAACACTAAATGGAATATTCTTCAAACTTCCTCAAAAACATACATGTATTTATATTATTATGACGTATATATTAAAATCTCTACCAAAAACGCTTAGTTGCATAAAAAATAGAATAATTACATTAACATAAAGCTAGTTTTTTATTATAGAGCGAAATTTCTCATATTCGATAGCATTTTCTTAACGATTTGGAAAATTTGAACGAAATGAAGTCAAAATACAAAATGTATTGTGTCAAACAAACATTATTCTGAAATACATTTATGCACTCAAAATGAATTTATGTGAGCAAATTTGCAAACAAATTTCATAAGAGGTGTCGATATAAAATTAATGATTTATTCACAACTACATTTCAAAGAATTAAAACTAACAAAAATTGTTTTTGTATCTTTTATTTGAATCTAAAAATAATTTAATAAATTAATATAAAATTATTGAATAAATATTTATATTTTGGTTATTTAGTTTCATTATTATTATTCTGAAAGAAATTGTAGTATTTAAGGAATTTTATTCAATACAAAGGTACAAAAGTAAGAGGCGAGCCGCATATGCTTTTAATTGGTGATCCAGGAACTGGAAAGTCTCAGATTCTTCGTACGGCTTCGCGATTAGCCTCTCGGTCAGTACAGACAACCGGTATTGGTACTACTGCGGCCGGATTAACTGCTGCTGCAGTTAAAGTTAGTTACTAATTTTATTAATTTTAAATCAATTTGAAAGCGTTTATAATAATTTTAAAAAATAATTTCCCTTAATAATTACTATTTTTCTTCAATTATTTATATATAATTACAAATAATTTACTGTAAATATGTAATAAGCTAAATTGTAATCCAAAAATCATATAAAAATTGTATTTAATTCTAGTATTTATGTAAATTAATATATAGCATTCATGTAGTAGAAAAATAATGCCAGATAATTTCTTATTCAAGAAATAACTACTTTTAAATATTTAATTTATATATGCAAATATACATTTGAAATTTTAATGTTCATTTGGAAACTAAAATAAATACTAATCATTTAATGGATACGTTATTGTAATAACTTTCACTGTCAATTTTTTTATAGAATATCGTTTTCAAATATATTATATAAACTTTTATTTTAAATATTATTTTCATAATTACCTATCTGATTATGTATAATAATTAGCATAGAAATCAAAATAGAAATTATATTTTAAATAAAATAACATAATAACATTTTAATTTATTTAATAATTTTAGACCTACACTGTTTCTAAAATTTTTGAAGAAATTATGTAAATTCTAAAATATTTTGTTTATTAAAATAATAATCTTGTGATTTTAATAATTTCAGGATTCAGATGGCTGGCATTTGGAAGCAGGAGCTTTAGTCTTAGCTGACGGCGGAGTTTGTTGTATTGATGAATTTACGACAATGAGTCAGCATGATTTAGCTTCTGTTCATGAGGCAATGGAGCAACAAACTATATCAATTGCCAAAGCTGGCTTAATGACTACTCTGAATTCCCGCTGTACTGTGATTGCTGCTATAAATCCAGTAGGTGGTCGATTTGAAGACGGTAAAGAAATTGAAACAAAATTAGGAAAGCCACTTCTTTCACGATTCGATTTAATATTCTATTTAAAAGACAGTAGAAATGAAGATTGGGATAAAATGATGGCATCTCATATTCTAAAAGCAGCTTACGGAAACTCTGATGATAAACTGTAAACATGATTTTTAAATTTTTATAAAAATAAGTAAATATTTGTTAACAAACTAAAAAAAAGTTTGAACAAAAAATTATTCAGAGATAAAATAAGAGAACCAAAGATAAATCACGTATTCATAAAGTTAATACAGTGTATTTTTAGGCTATGATTTGTACAATATTTTAAAAATAATATTCATTAATTTGATTAAGCAAACACGGAATCAGAGTTTAATTGTTATTGAAATATGCAAGCAAAAATGTAATACTGAATTTAAAAATTAAGTCACGGTACTATCAATATATAATACAATAGTAAAGCTTCAAGTGGAGTTTTATTTTTTAAATTGTTGTAGAAGTATAATATATAATCATAAATCTCAATTCTTTACAAATGAATCTCATTCAAACTGTTAAAAGTCAAAAATAATTGATAACTTGTTATCAGTGTTGAAAATTTTGATTTGAGAGTTTTCATTTCATCAAAAGTCCGAATACACTTAGAAAATTGAAAAGAAAATGACGTTGCTCCTTTAATATCTAACCAAAATAATTTTGATGCTTTTCGAAGCTCAAAATATACCTTTTAAATTACAAATCATCGATTTTAGAAATTCCCATTAAATTCCGCAGTGCGTGCTAACACAAGAAAGGCGACTTTTTTCAGGAAAAACTACATATTTATGGATGCATTATTAATATTGGACTTTCTTTATAACTGTGACAATAATAAGAGAAAAAGTCATGATATTATTTCCATTATCAAAACTCAACATGTTTAATATTATATAATTATCCGTTTTAGAAATTCTTCAGAACATAATAACAGTGTATGGGATTTGAATAACCGTTGGGAAGAAGATATACTTCGAGAATATTTTTCATATATTCATTCTATAAAACCTAAATTAACGGAAAATGCAAAATTAATATTACAAACTATGTTTCTGAAATATCGAGCCGATGAAAGAATCCAGCCTGAAAGAAAAACCGTTCGACTTTTGGACAGTTTAGTTAGGTAATTATAAATATCGTTTTAAAATCTGTTTATTACAGAAATATCTGTAATAAAACAAAAAAATTACTTAAAAATTATAATGTCAATATGATAAATAACATTTCAAGTAATCTAAAACATAACATTTTCAAAAGATAAATTGCAATTATACAAGAATACGTATATTAAGTATAATGTATGAGAGAAAATAATATTAATTAATCTCAATATTCCCAAGAGGTTCCTTTTTGTTAAATAACAGCAAAAGGTTGTAAAAAGAACGAAACGTAGGCTTTGAATAAATAAATCAAAAACAATAAGTCCCAGGAATGTTATATTGTTTCTGTACACATTTTACATTTAGTGAAACCAAAAGACATGTAAAAACTAAAATTAAAGAACACTTAAACGATCTCTTCAGTAATCAGTAACCATAGATATGAAATTGGAAATAATTATATGACATAATACATTTCAAAAAATTTATTAATTTTATAATCACAAAAAACTCAATGTGAAGTATAACAAGGAATATTTATAATAATAAATACTTGGTATTGATGCATGATTATTGAATTTTGTCAGACTTGCAGAAGGTCATGCACGACTTATGTGTAGAAACGAAGTCTTAGTAATGGATGCTATCATAGCTGTAGATCTGCTTGACAGTGTTGAAATATTTGACGATAATATTGGTTGTCCATTTCCATCAGATCCTACAGAGACTTATTTAAGTAAAGGTGAGGAAATTACAAAATTTAATATATTGTATTGGACAAAAACATATTTTAAGTTATTAATTTGTTTTCTAGGTTCCACTACCATGCAGAAACTCCATTTAGATTATTTAATTGGATATTTATAATAAAAAAGTCATCGATAATGTGTAATAATCAAACAAATATATAATTTATTAAGAACCATGAAATAAAAAATTCCTAAAAATAACGTTAACATATAAATGTGAAAAATCACATGTGTACAAGTTAATGAATTTAATTTTTAGTGAAAGATACTCACGAGCTAAAAAACACGCAGAATTCAATATAATGTTAACTAAATGTGTTTCATGTAATACAATATAATTTTATTGAAGTGAACATTTTCTTTGAATGACTAAAAATATTATTTTAAAATGTTTTTCATATATTAAATATAAATTATTTAAGATAACTTCTAAACTGATAGGAATTCTGATTCTTAGATCTTCTTGCGATTTTTTTTATAATGTACATACATACATTTTAGCATTCTTCTACTCATACGAGTCTGAAAATTAAATAACGAGATAGCTTATCTCCTCTTATGGGAGGTTGGTATTGGAATGTCGTTGACTTTTATCTATCAGTAGTATCATAGTAACAAATGTTTCTTTTTTCTTTCTGCTTACTTTAATTTGATTTTGAGCCTTGGTTGAAGTGAGCATTGTTGCAAGTAGTACCGCGATTATGATTAACTTGATAGTCGAGGATTGCATTAGGTTCAAAATCCCTATGAAATTAGAACAATCGCCAATGGAAAGTTTTTAAATTTTAAGAGAAGGCCTTAGTGATAATGCTATGTTACAGACAAACGGTTTAATATAATGGACATCTTAGGATTAAACTGTATTATCAGAAATACTACAAGTCATAATTCTTGCAGTCCTGGTCTAGGAAGAAAATACTGGATTTTTGGAATAACGATTTATAGATTCTGCATCATAACAACGCTCAAGCTCATAATATCCTATCTGTACAGCAATTTTTATCAGGCAAGTGCATTTACATATTCGATCTTATATACCTCGGTGTTACCAAGATCTCGCTCCATACGACTTCTTTCTGTTGCCAAAAGTAAAAGATGCAATGAAGAGG